>JAGFZM010005102.1:0-2500 GCA_017657215.1 Limnothrissa miodon | reverse complement strand
TCCTCGACCGGCTGCTCGACCGCTCTCCACTTCCTCACGGTAAGTATAGTGAATCGGCCAGTAAGGAATTGGTCTGTTTGCGCCGAGCTCTGTGATTGGATGGGCTTGCATCAACCTTAGGTGCCATTAGTTTTTACTGCACACAAATTAGTCTTCCTCCTCACACCACCATTTACATGGAAAAAGAATTATGCTCATAATGCAGACCTTTGTGAATCAAATGAACCATCCGACTGCTACTGTAAGACTTTTGACTGTATTTGACTTGTATGTTTTTGTTTTTTGTTGTTGTAAATGTAACCTTACTACTGTAAATATAAAACATAACTTGATTTGAACTGTATTGAACTTGAGTACAATGGCATGACGTAAGTGAGGGTAAAGTGACTGGACATTTTTGGGAATCAAATGAACTATACAACTGCTACTATGTTAAGTCTTTTGGGACTGTGACATCTTGTTCATTTTTTCTTTTTTTATAACCATCCTATGTTTGAACAGATTTGAACTTGAGTAAAGTGGTGTGACGTGAGTGAGTGAGTGTGAAGTTACAGTGACTCTGGGTGACGTGAGTGAGTGAGTGAGTGAGTGAGTGACGTGAGTTTGAGGTTACAGTGACTCAGTACGAGTGTGGGGTTACAGTGACTGAGTGAGTGAGTGTGAGGTTACAGTGACTCTGAGTGACGTGAGTGAGTGTGAGGTTACAGTGACTCTGAGTGACGTGAGTGAGTGTGAGGTTACAGTGACTCTGAGTGACGTGAGTGAGTGAGTGTACAGTGACGCTGAGTGACTCGGCTGTGTGTCTGTGGCCTCTGCAGAAGTCATGAGCCAGTTGTCCAACTGCTACTCGGCCCTGCTGGACGCCATGAATGCTGAGGTGCGCATCCGCTGGTTGCAGATCGTGGTGCGGAACAGCTTCTACCCAGACCTGCCCCGCGTCCGCAGCTTCCTGCTCAAACACGTAAGTCAAACCGAAGGGTCAGGAAAAGGAGAAGTTAAACCAAGGGTGTCAAACTTACACCTTCACATCATTTCTCGCGGCCAGATTCAAAAATGTTGAAAATAATTCTAGTAATGTGGCCTGCTTAGTCATAGTTTTTAACAAGAAAATCTTGTTGTGTTCGTGTGGCCCGTGGTAAAAAATGAGTTTGACATCCCTGAAATAAACAAATGGGATTTGTAGTTAAGGATAACTTAATAATAAGGTGGAAATTAGCTAATCAATAGAGTAATTAATTATGAACTGCATATTGCTTTCCAGCTAACTGGCTACTTAAGGTTTTCACTACCTCCATAGATTTTAAATTTAAGTATCTTCTTAAGACAATCTCATTAACTAATCCAAGGGAAGCTAAATTAAGATAAAAAAAACTGTGTTGTGCAGGATAGCCTCTTAACAATTGAAGCTCACAAAATTCAAAGGATTCAGACAAGCCTCCAATTCAGAGAGACCTCCAACTGAAAGAGGTTCTTGTTGGGAGTGAGTGCTAACTGTGACCTTGGAGAGGCTTGGGATCATGTTTTTGTCATGTAGTCACTGCCAAAGCCTTTTCTGTACTTATGGCATCTTGGATGTAATGGGTGTGTAGTGTAATTCTTAGGAGACATTACATAAAATGTACCCACATTCACATTTGATTTCCATCAAACCCTGCATCACTTCTCCATAAAGAATGAGGGTGGCATTTCAGTCAGGCACAGACAATTAATTTCTATTTCATTTGCACTGCAATTAAGCTAAACCCTTGGTATCCATATATCTCTTATAGAATGACATTCAAATTAAGGGTCTTGCTTTCAGTGTGCATCCTCTTCAGGGGAACGGCTGGAACTTAATTGCTCAGACACTAGCTGGCAAAGGCACAGTCCGGTGGGTTGGGGAGGGGAGAGAAGGGGAAGGGCAAATGCCAAGGCAAAGCTGTGCCACCACTGAGCGTGCTCATTGTGTGAGAAGAGAGGACACGTGTTAGAAGCGGCGCGCTGGCTGCCGTCTCCGCTCTCCCGCGGACGCTCTGACTGTTGCTTACAGTTTCATTAATAAACCAGCAGGAGCAGCTGGTCAGGATGCTGCTGACCTCTCTCACAGGAGAGGGCTCTGGAGCAGATAGAGAAGAAGATAGACAGACAGAGAAGAAGAAAGACAGACAAACAGGCAGAGAAGAAGGAAGACCGACAAACAGACAGAGAAGAAGAAGACAGGCAGATAGACAGAGAAGAAGAAGAAGAAGAAAAAAGATAGACAGACAGAGAAGAAGAAGAAAGACAGACAGACAGACAGAGAAGAAGACAGACCTGCAGACAGAGAAGAAGAACACAGACAGAGAGACAGAGAAGAAGAAGAAGGTGAAAGACAGACACAGAGAAGAAGACAGACAGATAGACAGAGAAGAAGAAGATAAAAGACAGACACAGAGAAGCAGACAGATAGACAGACAGAGAAGAAGAAGACAGATAGACAGACAGAGAAGAAGAAGAAGAAAGATAGACAGAGAAGAAGAAG
>JAGFZM010005101.1:677-13307 GCA_017657215.1 Limnothrissa miodon | reverse complement strand
TGTGTGTGTGTGTGTGCGTGTGTGAAAATAGAGAGACTGAAAGAGACACAGTAAGAGAGGCACAGGCAGAGTAAAAAAGTGTGTGTATGTGTGAGTGTGTGTCAGACTTGTTCTCTCTCTCTAGGTTATCATGGTAAATTCTCATACGGTTACTCACTGTCAACTTCTCTCGTCTTTTCCATATGGATCCCTCTCTTTATTCAATATGCCTATATGTCTCTCTCTCTCTCTCTCTCTCTCTCTCATTCCCTCTCTTTCATTTCCTCTCTCTCATTCCCTCTCTCTCTCTCTCTCTCTATTCTAGAGCCACTCTCTCTTTCAATATGTCTCTATACATAGATCTCCCTCTCTAACTTACAGACACACTCTCTATATATGTCTCTTTAAGTATCTCTCTCTTTCTCTCTGTTTCTTCTACAAGCACTCTCTCGCCATATTTTTCTACGAGTATCTTTCTGTGATCTGGAGCCATACATTCTTCATGAATGATTTCATGCAACCTGTCAACATTCCTGACACAGCGTCTAACCTCCCCCCCCTCCCCCCACCCCCCCTCCCCACCCCGCTGCAGTTACGCAGTGAATAGGTCATGCTATGGACATGTGCCCCATACATCAGAGAGATTTGTCACCATGCCCTCCCTCTGTGCTGCCTATGAAATGATGATGGCCGGGGGCCTCATGGAGTGAAAACCTGAGGAGAGTCTAAGTGTGGCAGTTAGCGTCGACAAGCAGCTCCCCCACCCCCCCCAGGGGCCTTGTCATCATGCGGTTGCCACAACACTTGGGCAACACAATGTTTTTGTCGGGCATTTTGTCAGGTGGAGGTGATGGATTGCGGACGTTCCCTGCAGCGGTCGGGTCAACTCCCCGCTCACCTTGGGTGTGTTGGTGCCAGGGGGATTATGGAGACTCCCTGTTTGTTGTTGCTTCTCTCCGTGAACTCTAAAGTCCATATTATGTCATAACAGTTGGATGAGGACGTCTGGCAGAGGCTTTGTGGTACGACTCACGCCCGTGGTGCTTGCGACGCATGCTCACTTTGCATGTGGTTGCAGTAGTACACAGAGCATGTTCACTTAGCTCAGACTGAGCGTGTTCACTTAGCACATCTGCTTACATGGGTGTGGGCCCAGATGATCCATAGTCATCTCTGTCTGCCTACAGTATGTGTATGCATGACTGGCTGTGTGTGTGTGTGTGTGTGTGTGTGTGTGTGACAGGGTGGTCTGTTACCAGAAATGGCTCCCACTCACTTTGTCCATACTGTATACTCAGCTATATATGAGTAACACCACAAACTTCCACACATCAGACATACACACACACACGCGCACACACACACACACACACACACACACACACACACACACACAGTTACAGTAAGACTAAACTAGACTAAACATGGGCCAGCTGTTGACCTTCATCAACACTGACTAATCGATTATCCCCCCACCCCCCTCCCAAACACACACACACACACACACACACACACACACACACTCCTAATGACTTCATAATTACATCCATGGCCAGTTTTAGAGTGCCCCTATTTCATTACTCACCCGCCATAAGGGAGATGCTCAGCTATAACACAAGGCCTTTGCCACCACTCACCTTAGGCCAGTGTGCAAACTAATGGTTTCAGCAGGCAGAGTGCCAAAGTGTGTGTGGTGTCCTTGTGAGCTACTGTAGCTGTGAGCCTGAGCCAATGGATCAAAGGCTATCTAATGGCTAAACCATTGACTGGCCTGTAGTGGACATCAAGGCAAAGGAAATAAAAAGCAGAAAGTGCAGAACTGCAAAGTAGTCGAGCTAAAAAAGGAGAAGCTTTTGTTCAATTCACACATTATAGACACATTATAGACATCTACATCCACTGCCTCCTTCCCTTACTCTTTTTCTTCTTCTTCTTCTTCTTCTTCTTCTTCTTCTTCCCCTCTCTCTCTCTCTCTCTCTCTCTCTCTCTCTCTCTCTCTCTCTCTCTCGCACACATGCACATCCACACACACACACACATCCACACACACTAATAAATGTTTACACACACACACACACCCATCCACACACACACACACACACACAATATATAATGCATGCTGGTCTCCTGCTGCGCTTGTAAATAATTGTCATTACCAAGGCGAAGGTTTCTTATCCCATTGTGACACGATCAAAATAAGGCTCAGGGTTTTTCCGCTAGGAAAATTACAGTGCTACATGGACCGCAGGGAGTTGTTTATTGGTTGTTTTTCTTCAATATTTTGGAGTGCTGAAACTTTTATATTTCTTCATTGGTTCTACTCAGACAGTCTTGTTATTGTTCAGGCTGTTGCAGTCAGGCTTGTGTAGATGCTGCTTAAGTCAGTAAGGTTAGGGACAGTCCAGGACAGCGTTTGTCTGCTCCCTCTCAAGGTGAGTGTCTTTTGTTTATCACATGATGGTAAGTGCAGCTTTTCAGATAGTTGATGTCTTTTAACTAATTCCTCAGTTAGCTATGGACCCTTTAATAAGGAAATGTAGTAGACAGGTGAAAGAGTATTTTTATGCTTCCTTTACCTGTTACCAAAGCAGTGAAATCGCTTTTGTCCTTGATAAAACAGTACTTAAAGTTGAGCAGTTTAGGGCACCAATCACTTTTCTGGCTTTAGCTGCTTTTGTCACTGTTGTTCATACAAGGTTAATGACTTCTGCTGATTGTATACCTTCAGGGACTTGGGAAGAAGTTTTGAGGAACTTATTTCTTAAATTGCCTTCTTTTCTTTGACTTTTAATCCTCTCTCTCTCTCTCTCTCTCTCTCTCTCTCTCTCTGTGTGTGTGTGTGTGTGTGTGTGTGTGTGTGTGTGTGTTGGGTGTGGGCCTCATAGAGAAAGCACAGCTTGCCTTTATTTTCCACTAATTCTGATCGCTTGTAAATGTCAGCCATTGGAGTTTGTGGCTCTTTCCATTGCATGTTGATTTGGGATGGTAGCTGCTGTGTGTGTGTGTGTGTGTGTACATTTGGTTTGGGAGTTGGAGCTAGGCGGAGCTCATTTTCACCCTCCACCCACTCATCTGTGTGTGTGTGCGTGTGTGTGTGTGTGCGTGTGTGTGTGTGTGTGTGTGTGTGTATGTGTTTATTATGTGTTTACTACACCCACCATGAACAGTCAGTATGTGACCTGGTCTTTCTGAAGTTTATCATGTTGATTTGGTTTCATGCGGGTCCATGTGAGTTCACACATCAATATGCATGTCTGAGTGTGGCATTGGATGTTACGCTGTGTAAAGAAAACATGGGAAAAGGAAGTGTGTGTGTTTGTGTCTGTGTGTGTGATTGTGTGTGTGAGGAGGGATATAGAGATAGAGAGGAAGAAAAAAAAGAGAGTGGGAGAGAGAGAGAGAGATGATCTGTGGTGTCTGCCCTGTCACAGCTGGGAGAGGCTCTGGTCACACCCTTTTAGAGTTGGGGCTCGGGAAGAGGGGAGAGAGAGAGAGAGAGAGAGAGAAAGAGGGAGAGAGAGAAAGAGAGAGAGAGGGAGAGGGAGAGAGAGAGGGAGAGAAGGAGAGGGAGAGAGAGGGAGAGAGAGAGGGAGGGAGAGAGGGCTGTCAGTCCTCCCAGCTCCAGCAGCAGTTGAACACTGAGCGTGCCCAGAAGTAGAAGGTGGAGGGAGGTGCAGCGACACAAGGCGACTCCCCCTCCTCGAAAATACTAGCCTGCTAACGCTAACGCTAACACTAACGCTCAGCTACTGGAGCTTTCCAGACTCCTCCACTGGACCTAACCCACACACACAGACTCCTCCACTGGACCTAACCCACACACACAGACTCCTCCACTGGAGTTAACCCACCCAGACTGACACTGAGGCAGGAGGTAGGAGGACGGCGTTTCTATTCTTCCTTTTGGAAAATCATACTTTGTGTTGCTTGTGTAATGTTGTCCTGCAGAAGTTTGTGGAAGATTCTTGAAAGTGTTTTGCCATGTGTTTAGCATCTCCGCTATTTATAAGACTGATGAAGTGTGTTGATGAGGATATTGATGTGCAGGGAGGTGTGTGTGTGTGTGTGTTGGGGGGGGGGGGGTCATGTGCCCTGGTGGAATGGGTGATAAAACACAGCTTATCCGAAATAGCAGGAGAGAGGCTCCCATTCCCAGGCCGAGGTGTGTCACTTTCCATTCTAGATGCGGTCACATGAAGAGTGGCGAGCGAGACGCTTTGAGACGTTTGCAGCCGGCCGTAAAACATGAGAATGTTGGCTCACGGTGAGCCAGTCGGGCCCAGAAGCTCTTTAACCTGCCGAGGAGCACCGGCGGTGGGTGGATGAGATGGGTGAGATGAGGAGGAGGAGGAGTAGGAGGAGGATGAGGAGGAGGAGGAGGAGAAGGAGGGCTGGGACTGGAGGGTGTTGCTTGTTTGGGGGGTCGACCGTTCTCTCTCTCTCTCTCTCTCTCCCTCTCTCTCTCCCTCTCTCTCTCTCTCTCCCTCTTTCTCTCTTTCTGGTCCCCCTCGGCCCCTCCGTATACAGACCCCTCCGCGTGAGAACGCAGAGTCGGTATCAAGAGAGCGAGAGAGAGAGAGAGAGGGAAAATTGAAGCTAAAGGTTGCCAGGGGCAACGGCTGTCAAACTAACTGACAGACCCCAAGGTCAGGCTCACTTTTTCCAGAACATTCTATTTACCAAAAAAGAAAGAAAGAAAAAAAGAAGGCAAAAGAGTGCGGAAGCTATGGCCTCCTGCCCAGGCAGCAGATGAGAGGAAACAAACGGAGAGCCGGGGGAAGCTGCCAGCCAGAGATTGGAGATGGCCCCAGGAACCACTCTTGCATCTTGACACAAGCACTCAGGAATGCTGTCATCTGTCTACACTGTGGCTCCCAACCTGTCATTTTCATGTCGCTGCTTGTTTGTTTGTCCGTCTTAGACTGTCACATGTAAGGGGAGGTGTTACTAGTGATTGAGTAAGCCTTCAGGAAAACTGGCACAAGTCAACAAGTCAAGTGTATGCCTGTGTGTGGAGAGATTCTCCAGTCTAAAAAGGGCTGTTTAATGGGCACGGCATATAGATGGAGATGCACTCCAGAGCTGAGGACCACAACATGAATCTCCCTCCTGTTTAAGCTGTGCAGTCTGGCCAGCTTATATAACATCACACACACAGTGTGTGTGTGTGTGTGTGTGCGTGAGGTGCAGTCCGCTGGCCTTCGTCCTGCTCTAGTGTGCTGTGTGTGTGTGCGTGTGTGTATGTGTGTGTGTGTGTATGTGTGTGTGTGTGTGTGTGTGTGTGTGTTGTGAGTGTGTGTGAGAGAGCGTGTGTGTGTGTGTGTGTGTGTGTGTGTGTGTGAGGTGCAGTCTGCTGGCTCCAGTGTACTAAGAGAGGCACATTGAGCGGGTTTGCAGAGCATGTAGCAGCAGCAGCAGCAGCAGCCGTGCCTGTCATGAATAGAGTCTTTATTCCTCTATGCTGTTCCCAGCTGCCATATCACATTTGGGCATCCACAGATACGCCCCCAAAGCATCATGGGAATTGTAGTCTCCAGGTGGCGCCCACAGGGCTCAGCCCACCAAGCAGTGAATGGTTTGTTATTTTGTTTGAGAAAGACAGAAAAACGGAGAGAGAGAGAGAGAGAGAGAGAGAGAGAGAGAGAGAGAGAGAGAGGAGAGAGAGATAGAGAAGAAAGGATACAGAGAGAGAGGTCTGGCCATGCCAACTGGCTGTATTATTAAACAGCAGTTGCACTGCACAGCGTCCGCTGTCATAGGATGAAGCCCAGACTAGATTACAGTACGTGTTGAATGGTGGACAATGGGGAGATTAGTGCTGATGAAGGCACTGCTGCTGGTGGGAACTCTGAATGGTGGTTTTGCCTGTAATGGTGGATCAATGTCCAGAGTAATGTGTTGTGACAAGACCTGACCACAAGACAACAACGGGGCTATTGTCAGGGAGTGCATAGCGGCCAACTAGATTTATCAGCCACCCAGCAACAGATTCTTATGGTGAATTTGTGTGTGTGTGTGTGTGTGTGTGTGTGTGTGTGTGTGTGTGTGTGTGTGTGTAGGAAAGGATGCTTTGATTCCAAGGAGGCAGGAAATGCCTCCAACCTTCTCTGGTGAGGCTATTTTTCCATGTCTGAGTCACTGCTCTGGACAGGCTCTCTCTCTCTCTCTCTCTTTCTCTCTCTCTCTCTCTCTCTCTCTCTCTCTCTCTCTCGCTGGCTCCCTGGGGAGATTCCTTTTGACTCTGCGCCCAAGGGTGGGGCTCATGGCCAAACAGCCTGAGAGGTTTCAGACACTGAGAAATTGACTGAGGGGGAGACAGAGTGAATGAGAGAGAGAGTGAGGGAGAGAGAGAGAAAGAGAGAGAGAAGGAAATGAGAGACTGAATGAACTATAAAGAAATATTGAAGCGTGTTAAACTAAGCTGCTGTCTACTATGAACTGAATGTGCAAGAAAAAGATATTGTGTGCCGGTACATGCCTGTGTGTGTGTGTGTGTGTGTGTAAACAGTCTTGATCATCACGCTCAACAGCTAATGTTACACAACCTGCTGATTTTCCTAAAAATGTAGAAAATCTCTTGATTGATTTATGTTACATTAACAGCAAACACAAAGTGTTGTAATATGGTGAATTGGGATCAGCCCCTCACATAACCTGTGTGTGTGTGTGTGTGTGTGTGTGAGGATGAATAGGGGTGTTTTCAGAAGAAGCAATAACAGGAGGTTGAGGCTGATTCCTGTGAAAGCAGCCGATTAGAGATGGTTGTTAGTGGCAACACTGGCTCCCATTTCCTGTTTCACTGAGACCAGACTGGCAGCAGGGAACGAGTGACTCACGCCTGCATGGAGCTTGCTTGGTTTGAACAAACCTCATAAAATGTTCTTAACAGAAGAGCAGCATAATTGCTTATGTTGACTGGTTATTAGACACGCATTGCAACAGGTGTTTTGGGTATAAACAGGTCAAATGCTATCACCATTACAAAAAACAAAGCTTGTCTTGTATACATGCACAACCCTCAGATGTTTATGATTAAGATTTAAAGGGTCAAATTGGCAAGCCAGGCTTGTGCTGAGTTTTTCCACACTCAAATCGCTGGGCGCTTGAACTCAGTAACATGGACTAAACCACATTTGCCTTTCTCTCTCATTCTCTCTCTCTCTTTCTCTCTCTCACAGACGTCATCCACACTCAAGGCCCACTAGACGGTAGCCTCTACGCCAAAGTCCGGAAGAAGGAGTCCCTGGACGGCACTGTCACCGCCAACGGTATTCCAGTGGTGGTGGAGCACGCCCTCCCGGCGGTAGACCACGTGCTTCCTCCTGGCGACCAAGCGCTGTCGGTGAGCAGCGACTCGGGCAACTCCACCGCTTCCATCAAGACCGACCGCACCGATGAGCCGGCTCCGAGCCAGCAGCCGGCCCCAGTGAGCCAGCCCTCTCCTGCCCCCACCGCTGCTGCCCTCACCAGCCAGACGCCCCCCGCCCTGGCCCCCCTCCAGCACCCCCCCCAGCCCCTCAGCCCCGAGGAAAAGCAGGAGCTGGATCAGCTTCTCAGCGGCCTGGAGGAGCCCATGCACCGCGGTGGCTACCCAGCCAGCGGTGGAGGAGGAGGTGGAGGAGGAGGTGGAGGAATGCTCCACCTAGTCCCGGCCCAAGTCCATGTCAACGGCCATGGCAACAGCATGGACCGCGAGACGGACATTCTGGACGACGACCTGCCCATCAGCCAGGAGGGCAACAGCGTGGACAGTCTGGGCACTCTGTCCTCCTTCGAAGGCCGCGCCACCCCTGCCGACCTCTACTACCAGCCTGAGACGGTCATCAATGGGCAGGAAGTCCCATATATGGAGAAGAGCTCCCACCAGCAGCAGCAGCAGGCAAGGGTCCAGGAGCCCATGACGCTGGTCCGCAGCTCGTCCTCAGCGCAGGAGCGTCTGGGCGACTCGGACCCTCCCTCTAGCGGCTACGCCAGCCAGAACGGTAGCATCTACCGCTCGCAGTCCTTCGGCTCGGAGCCGACAGCGGTGCTGGGTCGGGGCACGCTCCCCAAGGCGCCCGCCCGCACCACCAGCAGCCGTGAGGCCGTGCAGCGCGGCCTGAACGTGTGGCAGCAGTACGGCGTTCCCGAGGCCCCCACCACTGATGGCGTCCACTTCAGCCACAGCCTGCCCGAGTTCCCCCGCGCCGCCGCTTCGCAGCAGGAGATCGAGCAGTCCATCGAGGCGCTCAACATGCTCATGCTGGACCTGGACCCAGCCATGAGCGCGCAGAACACCACCACACACACGCAGCAGCCCGTGCCAAAGTCCTACAGCGCACCCTCGGGTGCTGGAGACCCCCACGGAGTGGTCACCACCCAGCCCTCCTTCTCTCAGAGCCAGGCCCGGCCGTCCTTCCAGGCAGACATGGGAGCCTCCAGCCCCCAGCCACACGTCTCCCCCGCTCAGACCCCCGGTCGCCCTGCCGAGCTCCAGCAGAGACCCACGGCCATCTACCAGCCTGGCCCGGGTGGCGTCCCCGCGTTCCCCACAGAGACTGAGACGGTCGGGCTCAACCGGACCAGTCCGGCTCCTCAGATCCAGTCGTCTGGGCCTTCGCCCACTTTTGGGCAGCTGCAGCTGAAGCCTCTCAACTCGTATCCCCCCAGCGGCGCGTCTCACTCCCCCGACACCCAGGAGGCGCCCTCCATGTTCCGTGCCGCCACTCCCAGCAGCCAATCGGCCTCCTCCTCTCCCCTCCCCAAAGAGAGCCGGCCTGAGGAGCCCAGCTACAACCTGGAAGGGCTGGTTGCTCACCGTGTGGCAGGTAAGGACGTGTCCCATGTCAGCACTCAGGTTGTCTGACTGCCTCTGTAGGATTAGCACTTCCTAGCATCAACCACTCACTCCGTAAGTCACCTTGTTAGCTTTTCCTCTCATTCCATTGTGTTGTTTCAAGGTTTATTTTTTGTTTGTTTTTTTCCACCTTGAAACAACTCACTGGTGTCTCGCTGATTGTCTTTAACAGCATTCTGCTTGGTGAGTTCTGATTTGGAGTTCTTTGCGATGTCACTGTTCGGGTCAACTTTGACTTTTGCAGCACAATGCACAGCAGAGTTTTTTTTCTCTCTCTCCTTTCTCCTTTCGTTTCTTGTGCGTTGGTGTTGACATGTCATAATGAAGGCTTTGTGTGCAGTGCTGCCAACTCAATCAGGCCACATTGCTGCTGCAGGGTTGCGTTGACATGTCAGCCAAGTTCAGGCATCCCAGGAGTGTGCAGGCAGTGCATCTGCTAGAGCAGCACTTACTGTTCTCCCAGTCGCACGACTCCTGTTCCATTTTAAGACTGCCCAGGATATTACTGTAGAAGCGAACAGCTTTTGTTGATAACCACTATTGTTGATTTTATATTACAGAAGTCATATTTAGTCAGATATTAAATAAAATCTGAACATGTAAAGCAAAATAAAAAAACAAACGACTAAAAGACAGAGAAAAAAAGCTTTGGACTTTGCTCAAGGTATAGAGTAACGAGTTGTCATGATTACATCATTGCCCCCTGGTGGTAAGACTCAGAAATAGCCTCAAAGCTATTGAGCCTGTGTCAAATGGTGGGGATTCTAACAAACCCCAGCCACATAAAAGCAAAGCCCACAACAGAAAGCGAATCACTCATCAGAGCACATCATAAATATTTACCCAGGCTGGGCTGCTGGGAAGGCATAGAGACTCTGAGTGGCCAGAGGTCATCAGATAGGAGCTGGCCGAGCCCCTCGGAGATGGGTGTCCAACAGGAAGAGAGCCGGGCCTCTCTATCTCAAACAAACACAGCGCTGGCAATCGCAGGCTGAAGTAGCCCTCTTCAAAAACTCCAGAGCGACAACAAAGGAGGCAGATGGCTTTAAGAACAGGGGAGAGAACAAAAAAATGAGCCGGAGAGGAAATGGCCACGATAAGAGGCTCCAGGCGACGGCCTGAGTAGCGATGGTCTAACCCGCCTCAGCTCCTTTTATGACAGATGAAGAGAACACAGCTTTAACCTTTCCTGTTGAATCTGTGTGTGTGTTTGTTTGTGTGTGTGTGTGTGTGTGTGTGTGTGTGTGCGTAAACAACTTTGGCCTCCCCTGTTAAATCTGGGGAAGATAAAGATGACCTAAGAAAGGGGGACCAGACTAGGCTGCTGGCTGTGTGTGTGTGTGTGTGTGTGTGTGTCCATGCATTTGTAAGGGTGTGTGTGAGTGTGTGTAAACACTAGCTGTAGCTCTTGACATAGGCACTTTGCTTGTGTGATTGAAGAGCTCTTGGGGACAGATAGTGGGCTGTGTTATCGGCCTGTGAGAACACACACCAGCGCAGATGCAAACAGCTTATCATCACACACGAGATGGGAGACAAGTGCATGGCCTCGGCTTCTCATCTATCATACCAATCACTGGGGACAGGGACGCAAAGATCTCTTCTGCACACCACTTCTGACTAGACTGCAGTGTTCTTCTCGTTTAGATAATTGTTTTTCTTTCTTTTTCCCTCTCATTCCCTCTCTCTCTCTCTCTCTCTTGGGGATTCCCTCCATCACCTCTCCATGCTCCCCTTCATGATCATCTCCCTCCCTCCTCCTCCTCCTCCTCCTCCTCTTCCTCCTCCTCCCCCGGGGCTCAGAGTACACCGCCCGTCTCCAGGGTCTGAATGAGGGCTCCAGCACCCCCCAGCCCGGCCACCAGCGCTCTCTTTCCCTCTCTGGTTTGTTCCCCATGCTCACACATCTGCCTCATACCTTCTTCATACCTTTACTCATTTACTCATCATTCACCCTGAGTGTGTGTGTTTGTGTGTGTTTTGTGTGTGTGTGTGTGTGTGTGTTAGTGTGTAAATGTGTGTGTGTGTGTGTGAGTGTGTGTGTGAGTGTGTGTGTGTGAGTGTGTGTGAGTGTGTGTGTGTGTGTGTACATGCATGCATAATCAGTACACGTACTCCAAATACTGTACTGTGCATAATTTCCTTAATTTTCTTCTATCGTTTTCCTCCTTTTCGTCCTCTCATTTATTCACTTTTCTCCCCTTCCGCTGTCCCCTTCTCCCCCTCCCCTTCTCTAACTCTCTCTGTCAAAGCGGCTCCATTTCTTGTCGTTTGCCGGATTTGACTGTGCTCTCTCTCTCTGTCCTACTTCCTGAGTTTCTCCTGTGGTAGCGGAGCGATTGGGAGCTCATTCTCCGGCCGCTCTGGGCTCTGTTCCACTCTGTGGGGTGAGACTAGTTACCCAACAAACAAATTGCATTTGTATTAAGTGAAGAGTTAAGGGTTTTGTAGGGAGGAGACAGCCCGTGCGCACAAAGGCCACTCTGTCTGCCAGTCCACCGGGGTGCATGTCACAAGATCCAGAGCACCAACCTCTGGGAACAATACCAAGCCCAGGAGACACTGGCTCCTTTCAAGGATACTCCCTTTACCCGTTTTTAACATTTAGATGACAGACAGAAGGGTAATAAATCTCCCTCCGGCAGAAGTGCACTCTTTGGAGACATTGTTGAAGAATTATCTCGCAAGTGGGTAATAAATCTAGCAGGCTCAAACTTTTTGTCTTTTTTTGTTTTGTTGAGATTTTGTTTTATGTCAGGTCAGGTGGTGGTTTTGGGAGGACACAGTGGGGTCTAGCAGCAGTTTGATGCGGTTGAGATTACTGTGTGTACGTGACACAGTGCGTGTTGATGGCAGCCTCTGTGATATTCTGTAACTAAACTACGGAGAGTCACAGGGACTTCGCCCACACACTCACTCTGTGCAACTGAGGCCCTGTGTGTAGGCGCTGCTCTGCAAAGGACCATGGGGAATATTTTTATGTTCAAAAGGAAAAGCTGAAAAGGAGCCATGTTCTTTTCCTCCCCGTTGTTCCCTTCTAACTCCTGATTATTCCGAAACAAGTAAAGTTGAGGAGACGAGGGGGACAAAAAAAAAGAAAAACGCCCAATGGCTCACTGCACGGTTCCCAGGCAGCTTGAAGCCATTTAGGCAACAGCGCGGTTGCTAGGGAAACACGGGTCCACTGTTTGACTTGCACAGCTGTTGAGCGCCGCTGTCCTGCTCCATCTGCTTCACTCGTTTCCAGGCCTGCTGGGAGGGATGTGGACCACAGGCTCACAGAGCCCAACCAATGGCCCCTGGTTATCTAAAGCATGGCCCTGTTCTCAGACCAGTGGTAGGGTGGGGGTTTGGGGAGAGATAGGCCCTGTTCTCAGACAAGGTGAGGAGTTAGGGGTGGGGGTCAGTGAGGGGTAGGCTGAGTGGCGTAGTGGGGTGCCTTAGATCCAGTGATGTGACCGGGAACAGATCGAGCATGTGAACGTGCGGAAACAGATGGACTCCATGTGTTTCATGCTTATTATTCCTTTTTTTCTTCCTCATTCTCTTCCTCCAAAAACTCTTAGCTCATCCTCTGTGACATCATACTAGTCAGGGGGAGTTCAAAAGACAGAGAGAAAGAGGGAGAGAGAGAGAGAAAGAGAGAGAGAGAGAGAGAGAGACAGAAAGAGAGAGAGAGAGAGGTGGAGGAGCTCCTAGCCTTTGCCCTGTTGTGCCAAGCCTGGTGTGGTGCCTTGGAAAGTAATGGCCGAGTAAAGAGCCTTGATCCTCTTGCCCTGCGGTTGCCCAGAGTGGCCTTGGACCCGGCCGACCCA
>JAGFZM010005100.1:677-13365 GCA_017657215.1 Limnothrissa miodon | reverse complement strand
TGTGTGTGTGTGTGTGCGTGTGTGAAAATAGAGAGACTGAAAGAGACACAGTAAGAGAGGCACAGGCAGAGTAAAAAAGTGTGTGTATGTGTGAGTGTGTGTCAGACTTGTTCTCTCTCTTTAGGTTATCATGGTAAATTCTCATACGGTTACTCACTGTCAACTTCTCTCGTCTTTTCCATATGGATCCCTCTCTTTATTCAATATGCCTATATGTCTCTCTCTCTCTCTCTCTCTCTCTCTCATTCCCTCTCTTTCATTTCCTCTCTCTCATTCCCTCTCTCTCTCTCTCTCTCTATTCTAGAGCCACTCTCTCTTTCAATATGTCTCTATACATAGATCTCCCTCTCTAACTTACAGACACACTCTCTATATATGTCTCTTTAAGTATCTCTCTCTCTCTCTCTCTCTCTGTTTCTTCTACAAGCACTCTCTCGCCATATTTTTCTACGAGTATCTTTCTGTGATCTGGAGCCATACATTCTTCATGAATGATTTCATGCAACCTGTCAACATTCCTGACACAGCGTCTAACCTCCCCCCCCTCCCCCCACCCCCCCTCCCCACCCCGCTGCAGTTACGCAGTGAATAGGTCATGCTATGGACATGTGCCCCATACATCAGAGAGATTTGTCACCATGCCCTCCCTCTGTGCTGCCTATGAAATGATGATGGCCGGGGGCCTCATGGAGTGAAAACCTGAGGAGAGTCTAAGTGTGGCAGTTAGCGTCGACAAGCAGCTCCCCCACCCCCCCCCAGGGGCCTTGTCATCATGCGGTTGCCACAACACTTGGGCAACACAATGTTTTTGTCGGGCATTTTGTCAGGTGGAGGTGATGGATTGCGGACGTTCCCTGCAGCGGTCGGGTCGACTCCCCGCTCACCTTGGGTGTGCTGGTGCCAGGGGGATTATGGAGACTCCCTGTTTGTTGTTGCTTCTCTCCGTGAACTCTAAAGTCCATATTATGTCATAACAGTTGGATGAGGACGTCTGGCAGAGGCTTTGTGGTACGACTCACGCCCGTGGTGCTTGCGACGCATGCTCACTTTGCATGTGGTTGCAGTAGTACACAGAGCATGTTCACTTAGCTCAGACTGAGCGTGTTCACTTAGCACATCTGCTTACATGGGTGTGGGCCCAGATGATCCATAGTCATCTCTGTCTGCCTACAGTATGTGTATGCATGACTGGCTGTGTGTGTGTGTGTGTGTGTGTGTGTGTGTGACAGGGTGGTCTGTTACCAGAAATGGCTCCCACTCACTTTGTCCATACTGTATACTCAGCTATATATGAGTAACACCACAAACTTCCACACATCAGACATACACACACACACGCGCACACACACACACACACACACACACACACACACACACACACAGTTACAGTAAGACTAAACTAGACTAAACATGGGCCAGCTGTTGACCTTCATCAACACTGACTAATCGATTATCCCCCCACCCCCCTCCCAAACACACACACACACACACACACACACACACACACACTCCTAATGACTTCATAATTACATCCATGGCCAGTTTTAGAGTGCCCCTATTTCATTACTCACCCGCCATAAGGGAGATGCTCAGCTATAACACAAGGCCTTTGCCACCACTCACCTTAGGCCAGTGTGCAAACTAATGGTTTCAGCAGGCAGAGTGCCAAAGTGTGTGTGGTGTCCTTGTGAGCTACTGTAGCTGTGAGCCTGAGCCAATGGATCAAAGGCTATCTAATGGCTAAACCATTGACTGGCCTGTAGTGGACATCAAGGCAAAGGAAATAAAAAGCAGAAAGTGCAGAACTGCAAAGTAGTCGAGCTAAAAAAGGAGAAGCTTTTGTTCAATTCACACATTATAGACACATTATAGACATCTACATCCACTGCCTCCTTCCCTTACTCTTTTTCTTCTTCTTCTTCTTCTTCTTCTTCTTCTTCTTCCCCTCTCTCTCTCTCTCTCTCTCTCTCTCTCTCTCTCTCTCTCTCTCTCTCGCACACATGCACATCCACACACACACACACATCCACACACACTAATAAATGTTTACACACACACACACACCCATCCACACACACACACACACACACAATATATAATGCATGCTGGTCTCCTGCTGCGCTTGTAAATAATTGCCATTACCAAGGCGAAGGTTTCTTATCCCATTGTGACACGATCAAAATAAGGCTCAGGGTTTTTCCGCTAGGAAAATTACAGTGCTACATGGACCGCAGGGAGTTGTTTATTGGTTGTTTTTCTTCAATATTTTGGAGTGCTGAAACTTTTATATTTCTTCATTGGTTCTACTCAGACAGTCTTGTTATTGTTCAGGCTGTTGCAGTCAGGCTTGTGTAGATGCTGCTTAAGTCAGTAAGGTTAGGGACAGTCCAGGACAGCGTTTGTCTGCTCCCTCTCAAGGTGAGTGTCTTTTGTTTATCACATGATGGTAAGTGCAGCTTTTCAGATAGTTGATGTCTTTTAACTAATTCCTCAGTTAGCTATGGACCCTTTAATAAGGAAATGTAGTAGACAGGTGAAAGAGTATTTTTATGCTTCCTTTACCTGTTACCAAAGCAGTGAAATCGCTTTTGTCCTTTTCTGGCTTTAGCTGCTTTTGTCACTGTTGTTCATACAAGGTTAATGACTTCTGCTGGTTGTACACCTTCAGGGACTTGGGAAGAAGTTTTGAGGAACTTATTTCTTAAATTGCCTTCTTTTCTTTGACTTTTAATCCTCTCTCTCTCTCTCTCTCTCTCTCTCTCTCTCTCTGTGTGTGTGTGTGTGTGTGTGTGTGTGTGTGTGTGTGTTGGGTGTGGGCCTCATAGAGAAAGCACAGCTTGCCTTTATTTTCCACTAATTCTGATCGCTTGTAAATGTCAGCCATTGGAGTTTGTGGCTCTTTCCATTGCATGTTGATTTGGGATGGTAGCTGCTGTGTGTGTGTGTGTGTGTGTACATTTGGTTTGGGAGTTGGAGCTAGGCGGAGCTCATTTTCACCCTCCACCCACTCATCTGTGTATGTGTGCGTGTGTGTGTGTCCGTGTGTGTGTGTGTGTGTATGTGTTTATTATGTGTTTACTACACCCACCATGAACAGTCAGTATGTGACCTGGTCTTTCTGAAGTTTATCATGTTGATTTGGTTTCATGCGGGTCCATGTGAGTTCACACGTCAATATGCATGTCTGAGTGTGGCATTGGATGTTACGCTGTGTAAAGAAAACATGGGAAAAGGAAGTGTGTGTGTTTGTGTCTGTGTGTGTGATTGTGTGTGTGAGGAGGGATATAGAGATAGAGAGGAAGAAAAAAAAGAGAGAGGGAGAGAGAGAGAGAGAGAGATGATCTGTGGTGTCTGCCCTGTCACAGCTGGGAGAGGCTCTGGTCACACCCTTTTAGAGTTGGGGCTCGGGAAGAGGGGAGAGAGAGGGAGAGAGAGAAAGAGGGAGAGAGAGGGAGAGGGAGAGGGAGAGAGAGAGGGAGAGAAGGAGAGGGAGAGAGAGGGAGAGAGAAAGGGAGAGAGGGCTGTCAGTCCTCCCAGCTCCAGCAGCAGTTGAACACTGAGCGTGCCCAGAAGTAGAAGGTGGAGGGAGGCGCAGCGACACAAGGCGACTCCCCCTCCTCGAAAATACTAGCCTGCTAACGCTAACGCTAACACTAACGCTCAGCTACTGGAGCTTTCCAGACTCCTCCACTGGACCTAACCCACACACACAGACTCCTCCACTGGACTTAACCCACACACACAGACTCCTCCACTGGAGTTAACCCACCCAGACTGACACTGAGGCAGGAGGTAGGAGGACGGCGTCTCTATTCTTCCTTTTGGAAAATCATACTTTGTGTTGCTTGTGTAATGTTGTCCTGCAGAAGTTTGTGGAAGATTCTTGAAAGTGTTTTGCCATGTGTTTAGCATCTCCGCTATTTATAAGACTGATGAAGTGTGTTGATGAGGATATTGATGTGCAGGGAGGTGTGTGTGTGTGTGTGTGGGGGGGGGGGGGGCATGTGCCCTGGTGGAATGGGTGATAAAACACAGCTTATCCGAAATAGCAGGAGAGAGGCTCCCATTCCCAGGCCGAGGTGTGTCACTTTCCATTCTAGATGCGGTCACATGAAGAGTGGCGAGCGAGACGCTTTGAGACGTTTGCAGCCGGCCGTAAAACATGAGAATGTTGGCTCACGGTGAGCCTGTCGGGCCCAGAAGCTCTTTAACCTGCCGAGGAGCACCGGCGGTGGGTGGATGAGATGGGTGAGATGAGGAGGAGGAGGAGTAGGAGGAGGATGAGGAGGAGGAGGAGGAGAAGGAGGGCTGGGACTGGAGGGTGTTGCTTGTTTGGGGGGTCGACCGTTCTCTCTCTCTCTCTCTCTCTCTCTCCCTCTCTCTCTCTATCCCTCTCTCTCTCTCCCTCTCTCTTTCTCTCTGGTCCCCCTCGGCCCCTCCGTATACAGACCCCTCCGCGTGAGAACGCAGAGTCGGTATCAAGAGAGCGAGAGAGAGAGAGAGGGAAAATTGAAGCTAAAGGTTGCCAGGGGCAACGGCTGTCAAACTAACTGACAGACCCCAAGGTCAGGCTCACTTTTTCCAGAACATTCTATTTACCAAAAAAGAAAGAAAGAAAAAAAGAAGGCAAAAGAGTGCGGAAGCTATGGCCTCCTGCCCAGGCAGCAGATGAGAGGAAACAAACGGAGAGCCGGGGGAAGCTGCCAGCCAGAGATTGGAGATGGCCCCAGGAACCACTCTTGCATCTTGACACAAGCACTCAGGAATGCTGTCATCTGTCCACACTGTGGCTCCCAACCTGTCATTTTCATGTCGCTGCTTGTTTGTTTGTCCGTCTTAGACTGTCACATGTAAGGGGAGGTGTTACTAGTGATTGAGTAAGCCTTCAGGAAAACTGGCACAAGTCAACAAGTCAAGTGTATGCCTGTGTGTGGAGAGATTCTCCAGTCTAAAAAGGGCTGTTTAATGGGCACGGCATATAGATGGAGATGCACTCCAGAGCTGAGGACCACAACATGAATCTCCCTCCTGTTTAAGCTGTGCAGTCTGGCCAGCTTATATAACATCACACACACAGTGTGTGTGTGTGTGTGTGTGCGTGAGGTGCAGTCCGCTGGCCTTCGTCCTGCTCTAGTGTGCTGTGTGTGTGTGCGTGTGTGTATGTGTGTGTGTGTGTATGTGTGTGTGTGTGTGTGTGTGTGTGTGTTGTGAGTGTGTGTGAGAGAGCGTGTGTGTGTGTGTGTGTGTGTGTGTGTGTGTGAGGTGCAGTCTGCTGGCTCCAGTGTACTAAGAGAGGCACATTGAGCGGGTTTGCAGAGCATGTAGCAGCAGCAGCAGCAGCAGCCGTGCCTGTCATGAATAGAGTCTTTATTCCTCTATGCTGTTCCCAGCTGCCATATCACATTTGGGCATCCACAGATACGCCCCCAAAGCATCATGGGAATCGTAGTCTCCAGGTGGCGCCCACAGGGCTCAGCCCACCAAGCAGTGAATGGTTTGTTATTTTGTTTGAGAAAGACAGAAAAACGGAGAGAGAGAGAGAGAGAGAGAGAGAGAGAGAGAGAGAGAGAGAGAGGAGAGAGAGATAGAGAAGAAAGGATACAGAGAGAGAGGTCTGGCCATGCCAACTGGCTGTATTATTAAACAGCAGTTGCACTGCACAGCGTCCGCTGTCATAGGATGAAGCCCAGACTAGATTACAGTACGTGTTGAATGGTGGACAATGGGGAGATTAGTGCTGATGAAGGCACTGCTGCTGGTGGGAACTCTGAATGGTGGTTTTGCCTGTAATGGTGGATCAATGTCCAGAGTAATGTGTTGTGACAAGACCTGACCACAAGACAACAACGGGGCTATTGTCAGAGAGTGCATAGCGGCCAACTAGATTTATCAGCCACCCAGCAACAGATTCTTATGGTGAATTTGTGTGTGTGTGTGTGTGTGTGTGTGTGTGTGTAGGAAAGGATGCTTTGATTCCAAGGAGGCAGGAAATGCCTCCAACCTTCTCTGGTGAGGCTATTTTTCCATGTCTGAGTCACTGCTCTGGACAGGCTCTCTCTCTCTCTCTCTCTTTCTCTCTCTCTCTCTCTCTCTCTCTCTCTCTCTCTCTCGCTGGCTCCCTGGGGAGATTCCTTTTGACTCTGCGCCCAAGGGTGGGGCTCATGGCCAAACAGCCTGAGAGGTTTCAGACACTGAGAAAGTGACTGAGGGGGAGACAGAGTGAATGAGAGAGAGAGTGAGGGAGAGAGAGAGAAAGAGAGAGAGAAAGAGAGAGAGAAGGAAATGAGAGACTGAATGAACTATAAAGAAATATTGAAGCGTGTTAAACTAAGCTACTGTCTACTATGAACTGAATGTGCAAGAAAAAGATATTGTGTGCCGGTACATGCCTGTGTGTGTGTGTGTGTGTGTGTAAACAGTCTTGATCATCACGCTCAACAGCTAATGTTACACAACCTGCTGATTTTCCTAAAAATGTAGAAAATCTCTTGATTGATTTATGTTACATTAACAGCAAACACAAAGTGTTGTAATATGGTGAATTGGGATCAGCCCCTCACATAACCTGTGTGTGTGTGTGTGTGTGTGTGTGAGGATGAATAGGGGTGTTTTCAGAAGAAGCAATAACAGGAGGTTGAGGCTGATACCTGTGAAAGCAGCCGATTAGAGATGGTTGTTAGTGGCAACACTGGCTCCCATTTCCTGTTTCACTGAGACCAGACTGGCAGCAGGGAACGAGTGACTCACGCCTGCATGGAGCTTGCTTGGTTTGAACAAACCTCATAAAATGTTCTTAACAGAAGAGCAGCATAATTGCTTATGTTGACTGGTTATTAGACACGCATTGCAACAGGTGTTTTGGGTATAAACAGGTCAAATGCTATCACCATTACAAAAAACAAAGCTTGTCTTGTATACATGCACAACCCTCAGATGTTTATGATTAAGATTTAAAGGGTCAAATTGGCAAGCCAGGCTTGTGCTGAGTTTTTCCACACTCAAATAGGCACAAATCGCTGGGCACTTGAACTCAGTAACATGGACTAAACCACATTTGCCTTTCTCTCTCATTCTCTCTCTCTCTTTCTCTCTCTCACAGACGTCATCCACACTCAAGGCCCACTAGACGGTAGCCTCTACGCCAAAGTCCGGAAGAAGGAGTCCCTGGACGGCACTGTCACTGCCAACGGTATTCCAGTGGTGGTGGAGCACGCCCTCCCGGCGGTAGACCACGTGCTTCCTCCTGGCGACCAAGCGCTGTCGGTGAGCAGCGACTCGGGCAACTCCACCGCTTCCATCAAGACCGACCGCACCGATGAGCCGGCTCCGAGCCAGCAGCCGGCCCCAGTGAGCCAGCCCTCTCCTGCCCCCACCGCTGCTGCCCTCACCAGCCAGACGCCCCCCGCCCTGGCCCCCCTCCAGCACCCCCCCCAGCCCCTCAGCCCCGAGGAAAAGCAGGAGCTGGATCAGCTTCTCAGCGGCCTGGAGGAGCCCATGCACCGCGGTGGCTACCCAGCCAGCGGTGGAGGAGGAGGTGGAGGAGGAGGTGGAGGAATGCTCCACCTAGTCCCGGCCCAAGTCCATGTCAACGGCCATGGCAACAGCATGGACCGCGAGACGGACATTCTGGACGACGACCTGCCCATCAGCCAGGAGGGCAACAGCGTGGACAGTCTGGGCACTCTGTCCTCCTTCGAAGGCCGCGCCACCCCTGCCGACCTCTACTACCAGCCTGAGACGGTCATCAATGGGCAGGAAGTCCCATATATGGAGAAGAGCTCCCACCAGCAGCAGCAGCAGGCAAGGGTCCAGGAGCCCATGACGCTGGTCCGCAGCTCGTCCTCAGCGCAGGAGCGTCTGGGCGACTCGGACCCTCCCTCTAGCGGCTACGCCAGCCAGAACGGTAGCATCTACCGCTCGCAGTCCTTCGGCTCGGAGCCGACAGCGGTGCTGGGTCGGGGCACGCTCCCCAAGGCGCCCGCCCGCACCACCAGCAGCCGTGAGGCCGTGCAGCGTGGCCTGAACGTGTGGCAGCAGTACGGCGTTCCCGAGGCCCCCACCACTGATGGCGTCCACTTCAGCCACAGCCTGCCCGAGTTCCCCCGTGCCGCCGCTTCGCAGCAGGAGATCGAGCAGTCCATCGAGGCGCTCAACATGCTCATGCTGGACCTGGACCCAGCCATGAGCGCGCAGAACACCACCACACACACGCAGCAGCCCGTGCCAAAGTCCTACAGCGCACCCTCGGGTGCTGGAGACCCCCACGGAGTGGTCACCACCCAGCCCTCCTTCTCTCAGAGCCAGGCCCGGCCGTCCTTCCAGGCAGACATGGGAGCCTCCAGCCCCCAGCCACACGTCTCCCCCGCTCAGACCCCCGGTCGCCCTGCCGAGCTCCAGCAGAGACCCACGGCCATCTACCAGCCTGGCCCGGGTGGCGTCCCCGCGTTCCCCACAGAGACTGAGACGGTCGGGCTCAACCGGACCAGTCCGGCTCCTCAGATCCAGTCGTCTGGGCCTTCGCCCACTTTTGGGCAGCTGCAGCTGAAGCCTCTCAACTCGTATCCCCCCAGCGGCGCATCTCACTCCCCCGACACCCAGGAGGCGCCCTCCATGTTTCGCGCCGCCACTCCCAGCAGCCAATCAGCCTCCTCCTCTCCCCTCCCCAAAGAGAGCCGGCCTGAGGAGCCCAGCTACAACCTGGAAGGGCTGGTTGCTCACCGTGTGGCAGGTAAGGACGTGTCCCATGTCAGCACTCAGGTTGTCTGACTGCCTCTGTAGGATTAGCACTTCCTAGCGTCAACCACTCACTCCGTATGTCACCTTGTTAGCTTTTCCTCTCATTCCATTGTGTTGTTTCAAGGTTTATTTTTTTATTTTTTTTTTCCACCTTGAAACAACTCACTGGTGTCTCGCTGATTGTCTTTAACAGCATTCTGCTTGGTGAGTTCTGATTTGGAGTTCTTTGCGATGTCACTGTTCGGGTCAACTTTGACTTTTGCAGCACAATGCACAGCAGAGTTTTTTTTCTCTCTCTCCTTTCTCCTTTCGTTTCTTGTGCGTTGGTGTTGACATGTCATAATGAAGGCTTTGTGTGCAGTGCTGCCAACTCAATCAGGCCACATTGCTGCCGCAGGGTTGCGTTGACATGTCAGCCAAGTTCAGGCATCCCAGGAGTGTGCAGGCAGTGCATCTGCTAGAGCAGCACTTACTGTTCTCCCAGTCGCACGACTCCTGTTCCATTTTAAGACTGCCCAGGATATTACTGTAGAAGCGAACAGCTTTTGTTGATAACCACTATTGTTGATTTTATATTACAGAAGTCATATTTAGTCAGATATTAAATAAAATCTGAACATGTAAAGCAAAATAAAAAAACAAACGACTAAAAGACAGAGAAAAAAAGCTTTGGACTTTGCTCAAGGTATAGAGTAACGAGTTGTCATGATTACATCATTGCCCCCTGGTGGTAAGACTCAGAAATAGCCTCAAAGCTATTGAGCCTGTGTCAAATGGTGGGGATTCTAACAAACCCCAGCCACATAAAAGCAAAGCCCACAACAGAAAGCGAATCACTCATCAGAGCACATCATAAATATTTACCCAGGCTGGGCTGCTGGGAAGGCATAGAGACTCTTAGTGGCCAGAGGTCATCAGATAGGAGCTGGCCGAGCCCCTCGGAGATGGGTGTCCGACAGGAAGAGAGCCGGGCCTCTCTATCTCAAACAAACACAGCACTGGCAATCGCAGGCTGAAGTAGCCCTCTTCAAAAACTCCAGAGCGACAACAAAGGAGGCAGCTGGCTTTAAGAACAGGGGAGAGAACAAAAAAATGAGCCGGAGAGGAAATGGCCACGATAAGAGGCTCCAGGCGACGGCCTGAGTAGCGATGGTCTAACCCGCCTCAGCTCCTTTTATGACAGATGAAGAGAACACAGCTTTAACCTCTCCTGTTGAATCTGTGTGTGTGTTTGTTTGTGTGTGTGTGTGTGTGTGTGTGTGTAAACAGCTTTGGCCTCTCCTGTTGAATCTGTGTGTGTGTGTGTGTGTGCGTGTGTGTGTGTGTGTGTGTGTAAACAACTTTGGCCTCCCCTGTTAAATCTGGGGAAGATAAAGATGACCTAAGAAAGGGGGACCAGACTAGGCTGCTGGCTGTGTGTGTGTGTGTGTGTGTGTGTGTCCATGCATTTGTAAGGGTGTGTGTGAGTGTGTGTAAACACTAGCTGTAGCTCTTGACATAGGCACTTTGCTTGTGTGATTGAAGAGCTCTTGGGGACAGATAGTGGGCTGTGTTATCGGCCTGTGAGAACACACACCAGCGCAGATGCAAACAGCTTATCATCACACACGAGATGGGAGACAAGTGCATGGCCTCGGCTTCTCATCTATCATACCAATCACTGGGGACAGGGACGCAAAGATCTCTTCTGCACACCACTTCTGACTAGACTGCAGTGTTCTTCTCGTTTAGATAATTGTTTTTCTTTCTTTTTCCCTCTCATTCCCTCTCTCTCTCTCTCTCTCTTGGGGATTCCCTCCATCACCTCTCCATGCTCCCCTTCATGATCATCTCCCTCCCTCCTCCTCCTCCTCCTCCTCCTCTTCCTCCTCCTCCCCCGGGGCTCAGAGTACACCGCCCGTCTCCAGGGTCTGAATGAGGGCTCCAGCACCCCCCAGCCCGGCCACCAGCGCTCTCTTTCCCTCTCTGGTTTGTTCCCCATGCTCACACATCTGCCTCATACCTTCTTCATACCTTTACTCATTTACTCATCATTCACCCTGAGTGTGTGTGTGTGTGTGTGTTTTGTGTGTGTGTGTGTGTGTGTGTGTGTTAGTGTGTAAATGTGTGTGTGTGTGTGTGAGTGTGAGTGTGTGTGTGAGTGTGTGTGTGTGAGTGTGTGTGAGTGTGTGTGTGTGTGTGTACATGCATGCATAATCAGTACACGTACTCCAAATACTGTACTGTGCATAATTTCCTTAATTTTCTTCTATCGTTTTCCTCCTTTTCGTCCTCTCATTTATTCACTTTTCTCCCCTTCCGCTGTCCCCTTCTCCCCCTCCCCCTCTCTAACTCTCTCTGTCAAAGCGGCTCCATT
The DNA here is from genome assembly GCA_017657215.1 of Limnothrissa miodon. NCBI lineage: Eukaryota > Metazoa > Chordata > Actinopteri > Clupeiformes > Clupeidae > Limnothrissa > Limnothrissa miodon. Next base: position 2,273 of record JAGFZM010005100.1, on the reverse strand, counting down.
TCTTGTCGTTTGCCGGATTTGACTGTGCTCTCTCTCTCTGTCCTACTTCCTGAGTTTCTCCTCTGGTAGCGGAGCGATTGGGAGCTCATTCTCCGGCCGCTCTGGGCTCTGTTCCACCCTGTGGGGTGAGACTAGTTACCCAACAAACAAATTGCATTTGTATTAAGTGAAGAGTTAAGGGTTTTGTAGGGAGGAGACAGCCCGTGCGCACAAAGGCCACTCTGTCTGCCAGTCCACCGGGGTGCATGTCACAAGATCCAGAGCGCCAACCTCTGGGAACAATACCAAGCCCAGGAGACACTGGCTCCTTTCAAGGATACTCCCTTTACCCGTTTTTAACATTTAGATGACAGACAGAAGGGTAATAAATCTCCCTCCGGCAGAAGTGCACTCTTTGGAGACATTGTTGAAGAATTATCTCGCAAGTGGGTAATAAATCTAGCAGGCTCAAACTTTTTGTCTTTTTTTGTTTTGTTGAGATTTTGTTTTATGTCAGGTCAGGTGGTGGTTTTGGGAGGACACAGTGGGGTCTAGCAGCAGTTTGATGCGGTTGAGATTACTGTATGTACGTGACATAGTGCGTGTTGATGGCAGCCTCTGTGATATTCTGTAACTAAACTACGGAGAGTCACAGGGACTTCGCCCACACACTCACTCTGTGCAACTGAGGCCCTGTGTGTAGGCGATGCTCTGCAAAGGACCATGGGGAATATTTTTATGTTCAAAAGGAAAAGCTGAAAAGGAGCCATGTTCTTTTCCTCCCCGTTGTTCCCTTCTAACTCCTGATTATTCCGAAACAAGTAAAGTTGAGGAGACGAGGGGGACAAAAAAAAAGAAAAACGCCCAATGGCTCACTGCACGGTTCCCAGGCAGCTTGAAGCCATTTAGGCAACAGCGCGGTTGCTAGGGAAACACGGGTCCACTGTTTGACTTGCACAGCTGTTGAGCGGCGCTGTCCTGCTCCATCTGCTTCACTCGTTTCCAGGCCTGCTGGGAGGGATGTGGACCACAGGCTCACAGAGCCCAACCAATGGCCCCTGGTTATCTAAAGCATGGCCCTGTTCTCAGACCAGTGGTAGGGTGGGGGTTTGGGGAGGGATAGGCCCTGTTCTCAGACCAGTGGTAGGGTGGGGGTTTGGGGAGAGATAGGCCCTGTTCTCAGACAAGGTGAGGAGTTAGGGGTGGGGGTCAGTGAGGGGTAGGCTGAGTGGCGTAGTGGGGTGCCTTAGATCCAGTGATGTGACCGGGAACAGATCGAGCATGTGAACGTGCGGAAACAGATGGACTCCATGTGTTTCATGCTTATTATTCCTTTTTTTCTTCCTCATTCTCTTCCTCCAAAAACTCTTAGCTCATCCTCTGTGACATCATACTAGTCAGGGGGAGTTCAAAAGACAGAGAGAAAGAGGGAGAGAGAGAGAAAGAGAGAGAGAGAGAGAGAGAGACAGAAAGAGAGAGAGAGAGGTGGAGGAGCTCCTAGCCTTTGCCCTGTTGTGCCAAGCCTGGTGTGGTGCCTTGGAAAGTAATGGCCGAGTAAAGAGCCTTGATCCTCTTGCCCTGCGGTTGCCCAGAGTGGCCTTGGACCCGGCCGACCCA
>JAGFZM010005097.1:0-11573 GCA_017657215.1 Limnothrissa miodon | reverse complement strand
ATGTTGCAACCAATACCAAATAAACAGTGTCATAAACCACCTTAAAACCCCCCCTAGCCTACACAGGAAAAGTTCTTATTTAGGAAACTAAGTAAATAATTGACTAGAGGAAAAAAGTAAATTTCTAATATCCTAACATGGGTTAATGGACAAAGCCTACGGAGAGGCAGGCTGCATACAGGCAGTTCAAGTATTAACCACTAGATGGAGCGCTTGATCAATCTTTGACAGAGCCGAGGTACCATTTTTAAGGACAGAAAAGTTTCAACACATATTTTCTTTTCTGTCACTGACATTCAACTAACTTAATTTGCGTTGGATAGACACTTTAGGCAACGAGGGTCATCTAGCACTAGATAAGTAGCCTACATAACACAGAGACAAGACTAGTGATAGGCCTATCTAAAAGAGATTTAAAATTCGTCACTCAGGGCCATTCTACCATAGAGAGCAACTTTACGTTAGACACCTTGCTAAATTTTGATCCTAGGAAATAAAATTATAACTTCTAGGTCCCCTTGTGAGTCTGGGACTGCCTGGTGCAATTTATAGACAATACTTTAAATATTATTACTATTAATCACCTCATCTGATATGTGCAGGTAGCCAAATGTTTTAGACAAAGTTGTAAAGTTGTAGTTTAAGTTAGTTAAGTAGTTGAAAATTCATAACAAGCTATAAAATTATAGGCTCTCATCAGGAAAGTTGCACATCCTGAAAAAAATATTGCAGATATTCCAAGAAAATCATATGATTTCAGAGAGAGCTGATCTGTACAAATAGGAGATGTTTTATTTATTTATTTATTTTATACCATGTTTGGTATTCGGGGTGTGAAATATGTCTACAATAAGAGTAAATAGCCTATAGTCCAAAGGAGATATGGAGAGTTCATCAAAATTGACAAGTAATTCTGCATGTGCCACATGTGAATAAGACCTGGGGTGTTTGTATAAAACAGTAAATGTTTCTATTTAGCATACATCAATTTATCAGTGAGTTATCAAAACAGATTTGGCAATTCCTTGACTAGGCCATTAACATATCAGAAATTCATGGAAGTCATCTGGAATGTTGAGAAAGCAGGCATTAAAGTAGATTTTTATGATTCTTACATACAAATACACCATTGCACATGCACTATCTCTTCCTGCCTACAGTCTAAACGATCTAGTCCATATTACATTTTATATTTCAGCTAAAAAATAAGTTATAATAAAGTAATATAACAAAATAATGTTTTTACAAATCAGTGCTTGATTTGTTGAATTTACTGTAACAACGCTTGCTGCTTTTATTAATTTATTTGGCAAAATAGGCACATGAACATGATAAACAAAATAATCATGATGCACCAATGTGGTTTAATTTTTAAATTGGATTAACCGTTTCCTCACTAATTTGGTTGCACCTAAACATAGTTTTAATTTGTTTCCATGTATCTCTGGTTAAATCTAAAACTAGGGGTATTCTTAAATATCACATTTTATAAGAATGAAAATGGTTTTAGACCCAAAATAACCCTGTATTGCCAGTTTAGTAAATCACCCCTGAAGGAGGATAAAAGGAGAGACTTCATTCCCCCTCACAGGATCGAGTACGCTTATCCAGTTCATCTGTACAGTGAGACGTCTAGTGGCCTGACCAATCACCTCACCAGAGAGAGGAGCCATGTGTCTGGTCACGCTGCTGTGTGCTCAGCCCAGTGAGGAGCACTTGTTTCCCCCCTCAGCTCAAAGGAAGGTGAGCCTCTCTCAGGGAGGTGGCATTGTTCTCATGTAGCCCACACAGCTGGCTGTCAACATCTGCTCCTCACAATGCACCAGATGGGCTTGCTGGGGCTGGGGGCAGGGAGGGTTCTACCTACCTCATTTCATTAGAGTCACACAGAAGGCCCAAATATACGGCCAATTACACATACTCAAACTCCTTCTCTTAGATGTGCGTGTGCACATGCAATCTCCTTTCTTTTTCATAATATGGATGGATGGGTTTTTTTTTTTTTTTCCCCCCCCCCCCCCCCCCCCAAAATTACCATCATATTTGTACACGATTCCAGGATCTATCCTATGCGAGACAAAGTGCTCTCTTGAAAGTATTACTTTTGCCTGGCTGATCCCTCATGACTCAGCAGACATAAACATCTTTGTGAAATTCCTTGAAAGACGTCTGCCACCAGTGAAGAACAGGAGAACTCTGATCTCTATTCTTTTTAATATTTGGGGCGTGTTAAAGGGAGGGCTAAGGGGTATGAGCCCCCAAACATAAGCCACCCCCTCTGCAAAAATATCTGCCCCAAGACCCACCCATTGAAAACTCAGGTTGAAATGAACAGTTATGGCTATTGCCATCACAGGTTGAAACTAACAGCTAACCATATTCACTTAAAATTGCTTATTGCCACCAATAAAGCTAATCATACTTGAAATAGCTGGTTTACACATATTATTCAGGTATATAAGATATAGCTGAGGAAATATCTTCTTTGGAATAATTATTTTATTAATTTATTTTTATTAATTTTTCTTAAATGTATTACCTGTGCCAAAAAAACATAATTGGCATAATAACGGCATACCTGGTGAGTGTATCCTTATAAGTCTTCCTGTCAAACCAGTTGTTCTTTAATAGTAATAATAATCAGATTCTGTCTCTAGCTAAGAATGTGACACAAATAGCAATGCACTGGCCAGCATTTTGTTTACTAAGCATTGCGATGAGTATTACACTCTCTTTCTTTATGACTTCTTTTAACTTGCGCACAAGGGCAAGCATGTTTCTTTACATTGTTTATTCAAATTGTAAGACCACTTTAGTCAAACTGTTTATTTGATCAATTCCAAGGAAAACATTCTAAACCGTAAAAACAGCTGAACAGTGTGTACAAAGTTTATATTATTCATTACTAAAGCTGGTGTCTTCAGTTAAAGGGAAGAGTCGAGAGTAACAAATAAAAATAATAAAAAATTAAAAGAAAATGTAAAACTTCTCCCCATTTTCAGAAAGGTGATGGGGAAGGCAGGGTGGGTGTATGCACAGAAGACAATTACAACTAAAATGTGAACATTGCTTACAAAGTAGAAATTGAATTCAACAGAAATTTTAAAAAGTTAAAAGCCATTACATTCATAGAGTACATTGAATTCAGAGTTCTGTATTGAAATTGCCGTTTGTAATCTGAACACTGATCAGAGTGCTGTGTTTGCAACAAGCATGGTCAAAAACCTTCCCCAAAAATCTTTACCTACATATTTACCTCTGTGTACATGGTGAAGTCGTATGGTCCTTGCATTTCAATCACTGTATAAAAAAAAGAATTTGAATGGTATGTACACCCAATTTCAGTCCACATTTTAGCAAATGCAGGACGAATTGCCTTTAATGACAATGAGTAACAAAGTACAGAGAAGTGTACAAATGCAATAGACATTTACGTTCAATCAGGCAGGCGGAGGGATGCAAAGTGCATGTCATGGCCACAATCCACCCACCCGGTCCCACCCATTGCTTCTGTCATATAAATAAGCGCAACGGGAGAGGTCTTCAGAAAGAGAGGTCATCTGCTGTGATTGAGATTGAAGGCATGAATCGTGGCTTGGTGTGAATGTGTCCTGAACCTAAACGGTTTGTCTCTGAGCGAGAGAGGAAGAGTGTGTGCTATAATGGCGACCTCACTGAGGCTGTGGTGAAGGTACTGGGATCTTGGTGTCCCAATACAGGAAAAAACCTGGTTAAGAATAAAAAAAGAAAGAGATAGAAATCCAGACATGTACCTGAACTGGTATGCTGGAACTTCAGAGCAAGTTGAGAAAGAATAGAAACACAAGCTTGAGTTTGTGTGTGTGTGTGTGTGTCAGAGAGAGAGAGAGAGAGAGAGAGAGAAGGACATTGGTTAGGTCCATATAAAGAATCATGGTTGCAGTATTTACCATAAGACCAATAACTGTGCTCTGGCCCCATACTCTTGGTCCCACTTTTTAAAGTGAAATTCATAACAAATGATTGGACAAGGTTGTTTCTTACTGGACAGCACCTTGTACAGCACAAGGTCCTTCTAGGAACCGGTCTTCTAATACCTCCGCTTTGTCTGTTACAGTATTGCACATTTCTATGTGGCATTTTAAGGTGGATGTCCACTGTGGGGGCAAATTGATACAAGCTGCCAAGACTGCATCAATACGTGATATCATTCATTGGTCAGTTTTTTTTTATCCATTTTGATTGGACTCCCATCATTGGGGCTACATCTTCAGAGCAAGACAGGGGACAGTCACACTCAGACTCTGACCCAGACAGTGAATGGATCACTAGGTTAACAGAGACTGGCCTGAGGGCAACAGACCAAATTAGAACCTTGAAAAATATTCATTTTGGGGGCTTTGACGAACAAGGAAAAAACTCTCCCGAGGTCATGATTGGTCCGTAGCAATATAATACATTTTACATTTTACTTTTCAGTCCATTCATTCTAGTCAAATTCAGACTCAGGAAAATCTAACGTCACATCTTTTACCCTGACATTTAACATTTGTTCTCTTTCAGCCCAAAGCCTTTGCCTTTGGCTGAGTTCTAATTAACATAAGGATTGTCTGATCAGGGCCATTTGGCTTGGAAACGTAATGTAGTGTAACCTCTCTCACATCCTCGAATAAGGTGGGGGAAAAAACATAAGGCCACAAAAAATAAGTTCTTTGTTCTTTTTTTTTCTTTTCTTGTTTTTTTTTTCACATCTTCTCCTAAGGCAAGGTCTTTTTAACACTGGGAGAGAGAGAGTGAGGGAGGGAGAAAGAGAAGAAAAAGAAGGAGAGGTGGTGAACGTGCCACAGTCCTGGAGCGTGCAGTCTGCTGGGATGGCTGGGGAATGCAGAGGAATAGGAGCCGGGCTGACTAGGCCGTGCCACTCGCCGAGTAGGAGAACTGAGGAAAGTGAGGTCTTCGTTCACTGTCAAAAGACTCCATGCTCTCATCTACGAGAGAGAGAGAGAGAGAGAGAGAGAGAGAGAGAGAGAGAGAGAGAGAAAGGGAAGAGTAATGATGATGTTAAGTGTTAAGCTGTAAACTCAATACAATACAGTGTTGATTTTAATAATGTTGTCACTAGTAAATTGCAGGGGTTAAAAAGACAACTCACGGTTTATGTTCTTACTCTATATCCTCCCCTAATAACCTATGATTAGACTGCTCACAGTATATGAGTAAATGAACACAAATCTATTTCATTTATTTTAATTTATCACACTGTTACCTGGGAATGCTCCTGGCTGTAGGATCAAATGGCTTGCTACATTGAGCAGTTTCTCATTTGTGTAGTGTCAGACACTTGTCAGCATAGATGTAGTAGGCTATACTTCCACTCAGATTTGTGACCCAAGAAGGAAAAGCAGATTGTACAGTATGCCCCGTCTTCAGGCAGGAATGAGAAACGAACAGAGGTGATGGTTTTCCTCTGATTTAGTGGCACAGAAAACAACATCTAGCAGCGCCATTCTCACATCCTTCAAAGGGTACCTGCTAAGAACTAGCCATACAGGCCTGTTACTAGCCATATAGACCTCATAAGAACGAGCCATATAGGAATCATAAGCACTAGTCATATAGGCCTGATAGGTACTAGCATTCAGGCTTAGTGAACTAGGTCTCAACAGTGCACTCTTGCAAACAAGAGAAACAAGCATAGCCAATAAATTGCCCCCTAAATCAGTTTTTAATTAGCAGAAGCAGCCCAGTGACCCTGCTTTTGAGTCATTCCCCCGTGAGATCTGGGGTTATGCATTGCATAAAATCATTGTTGCCAACTTCTGTAGCAACTTCGTTGGTCTGAGGGATAGACTCACGACACTGAATAGGCCACTATTTCCCAATGGCATTGTCTATTCAGTGGAACTACACGCAATAATGTTGATGACTACGCTAGTCAGATGCATTGTTACACAAGCAGGTGTTTTCAAACCGTTTGATGCATAACCCTCACATAGTTATTTTTTAGGGTGTTATAATTTTTAAATCAGCATTTGGTGTAGATACAAAACATTTGACTTGTATTTCCTGATAAATATTGTATTGGCAAAGCTTGAATTGGCATTTATAATCATGTCTAGACCTCAACTGGTGAAACGTGTTCAACAGAAGCTCATTGATATTGCTCATGTTATTTAGTTTATACAAATATGAAACACACTACCGAAACATCTAGACTTTACAGTTTGAAAGACAGTATTACATGTATATAGTAATACGGTTCAGACCTTAACAGTAGGAACAAGAACAATCAGCATTTCTACACTCCAGGATAGTACAAACACCTTATGTAATGTAGTTTTAAGGTGCTTCTAGAAAGACAGAAAGGGGCCAATGTGTGTGTGTATGCGAGCGTGTATGTGTGTGTACAGTATGACAGAGATGAAGGGACCTCCATACCTTGTCCAGGTGGTGTGATGGTGATGGTCTGTGCGGTGAACTCCTCGTCGAAATACCGTGTGTCCGTCTCTGAGGTTACCTGTGGCTTGAAAGGCGGGACCAGCTGTAGAGTGGAGTGGAGATTTACAGCGTGAGATTTCCCCCTTGTGGTAGCCTCAGGCCATGCTCCAGTAGTTAGAATGTCCATTTAACTACAGTTCTAACAGCAGCCATGCTGAGCAACTGAACACGGAACACTTTTGGCACATTTCCATCACTAATCGGGACCAGCCCCAGGCTTTTCCCTGGGCTCAAACACCGGGGTTTTACCCCATAGTGAAAACGCCCCATTAGAGTAACAATAAATAATGCCTCAGTATTCTCCAGCTCTCCGTATTCTTAGAACACATGAACAGGACCCTAACAGTGTGAAGGCAGAAGCCCTGTCAAACACTCAAACTCTACTAAATCTCTGCTCCACTAGTGAAGAGCGCTGAGATGAACTGAACTGAACGGAGATGAAGGCTGGGCTACTTCTCCACTGTGCTTAGTCTGATACAGTCTTGGACAAGTGTCTACTGAAAAACTCAAACATATAAACAAATGTTCAGTTGTCCATTTTTTTTAATAATATAGGAATAGTGGAATTTGGGAACCTGTAGTGTTTATGTAAACACATGCTGCCAAAAATCAAGCTGTTGTTAAACTAAACCATTTTGTGTCATCACTTTTCCTCTGAATTGCAATCCAGAATCCACTCGGGGGAAAAAAACAGCCATGTCAGCCAGCCATGCAAATGTCTTACTTTCTTTTCATAGACGTCTTGCCACACAATGCCAGCGAAGAATTTATGCTGCATGATCTCCTTGGCGTCATCAGGTCCACCTCCTAACCTACGTGACGGAAAGGCACACACGTCAAACGAGATCAATCAAGATCAAGAAGAACATTCATGGATGTTATTGGTCTATGCTGATAGAATTTGGACTAATGTCCACAGGGCCCGCAAGTTCCAGCTTAGCATGATGACATTTCACAGAATGGTAAGAGGGGGAAAATTGACTGTCACGCACTGGGGCCTGAGAATGTACAGAGAAAGAGAGAGGTGAAGAAGTTGCTGATGAAGATGAAGAAAAAGAGGGGTACAATTTAAAGACAAGGTGCATGAAAAATTAACAAATGTCTAAGTGGGTGAGTGAGTGAATGAGAGTGAGTGAGTGAGTTAGTGAGTGAGTGAGTGAATGAGTGCGTGAGTGAGTGAGTGAATGAGTGAGGTGTGTGAGCTAGCGGCGTGTACCTCTGCTTGGGGTCCTTTTTAAGGAGGCCGGAGAGGAGGGACTTGGCCTCCGGGGAGAGGGTGCGTGGGAAGCGGATGTCTTCCATCAGGATGAGCTCAAACAGCTTCTCATGGTCCTGGTTGTAGAAGGGCAGCCGCCCACACATCATCTCATACATCACTACACCCAGACCCCACCAGTCCACTGCACGCCCATAGTCATTATCCTCCAACACCTGGACACACACACACATACACACACACACACACACACACACAATAAACATGTTATACATTCATTACACACAAACACTACCATGCCCTCATAAATGACCACGCTCAGAGCACACCAGTCAACATCAAAGCTGTTCATAGTGCTTCAGCAATCAAAAGATGCAGACAGACACACACATATAATAATTATAAACATCACACACACACACACACACAAACACACACGTCACACGGGCAACCTCACCAGTTAACAGCACAATTATAGTCATTATCTTACAGCACCTGGAGGAGACACCTACTCTACAAACATATGCACAGATCTCACCCCAATATGTTGAACCAAGCCCAACATAACAAAGACTCCATCCACGTGATCGATGGGGGTTAGTGCTCAATCACCACACCAACCAACACATCAAAATTTATGCAAGGCCATAACTTTTCATGACTTAAAGCGAATCCTCCATGACTTTAGGCAACCTATATGTGTAGAATTTAGCATATATTATGGTATGGCATTTAATTTTTTAATCATTCAAAATACTGTTAATGTATTTGTTATAGTATCTTTATTAAACAAATGACAAGCTCATGGAAAATCAGTGAGCCAGTAGTGAACAAACACTATTGTAGTTGTAGTCATAATAGCCTACTTATAACTAAACAGTAGTTGTGTTAAAGAGAAATAAAATTCTATGACATCCAATACTTTTAGTAAATGTTCCAAGACTTTGGGAACCCTGGACTTTATCTCGCATTGGATCTGCTCAATATGAAAAAGTTGTTGGTCTACTAGGTGTCAAAGGGACAACGTAGCACACACACCCTAGAGAGATTGCATCCACACATACAGCACATGGGGCTACAACTATACATACAATACCTCTTTACCAGCACATCACACACACACCCACACACACCCACACACACACAAAGACATAAACACAGACTGATAAAAATAAACACACCTGCATAATACTTAAAAAGGAAGCAGAGACACAAAGCCAGTCACAGAGCACACAAACAACTTCCTTTTCATCACAACAGCAATTCCCTTTTCTGCTGAAGAGCTTTTTTTTCTGCACAGGACCGCCAGTCATTGAGGGCGGTCCTGTGCAGTGCACTGCCATAGCCTCAAAACTACAACCAGACACAACTGATGGAAACACAGTGCGCATCTCATATAAACAACTAGTTCCATGTGGCCTCTTATGTGTGTGTGTCTATATGTGTGTGTGTGTGTGTGTGTGTCTATCTGAATGTAATGTGTGAGACCAGAAGGGAGAGAGAAAAAAATAGAAAGAGAGAGAGTTTATGTACATTTCAACAAAGGACAGTGTCTGTTTCAGTGGAGAAGCAAGACTGTCCAAATTGCATCTGATATTAGGTGTACAGATAGAGTTTCCTCTGGGGCTCTGCATATTTAATCAGTGTGACAAACACACACACACACAAACTTGATCCTAAGGCATTTACACAATTGACACTTTTTTGTCCTTTGTACAGCAAACACACACACACACACACACACACATACACACACACACCAGACAGAGGCAGAAACACATCAACAGCACTGTCACTGTAATCAAAGCTGATATCTCATAACGGAAGACTGACAGCCAACTAGCCCTGAGTTGCACTGGAACAACATGCATAAAGGGAGCCCGGTACACTCAACGCAGCTCCCAATCCCACACTGCCCTATGAAAGCACCCAAGCACAACAGCCAGCACCGCTCTAGTGACATGACACTTCTGCTATCTATCAATCTTTTTTAGAAGTCCCATTGACACCCAAATCATTTACGGGCGGTTGTTTTTAAAAAGAACTTCCGAATAGATGCTGCTCAATGTCTGGCACAAACAGTGCTTAAAGGTACTCAATTAAAGGTCTCCCCAGAGGTAAACAGCTTACGCAGGCCATAAATAGACCGGGATGGGACAGCGCTGACTTCAGATACGGAGCCAGCGAGGAGGCAGAGCTGGACGGGGAACACCGCGGGCCACAGATGGAGAGGAATGCCTGGGAATGGGAAGAGGAACACTTGAATGTGAAGGCCATAGCGGACGTGCCATGTGGTTTGTGCGCACAACTGTTGGGTCTGCCAGGGCCTGGCATCCAACTGCCCAGACCGACAGACAAAGAGGAAGCGCAAGAGAGAGAGAGTGAGAGTGAGAGAGAGAGAGGAGGGAGAGAAACCTGAGATACAGAGAGAAAGTTAGAGGTGTAAAAGTTGCTAAACAGAAGACAGAAGCAGAAAGTAAAGAAAAGCTAGTGTCACACAGTGGGAACAGTGGGGACACCTAGAAACAAAAAGAGAGTGTGTGTGTGTGTGTGTGCGTGTGTGTGTGTGAGTGTGTGTCCAGAGGAGCAGGACTAGCGTTGGTGGCGAAGCGGTGGTAACGTGAAGCCGGTGCGCTGCTAGGATTACTCGGCGGTCTCTATTTGCAGCGCTGCTGTCGTGTGATTCACGCCAGGCGACAGCTGGCCACGCAGCTGCCCCATATATGTAGAAGAGCCACACAGCTGTGAAGCTGCCAGGACCCCAGGAGCCAGGGCCACAAGCACACGCACACACACACACCGTTATGAGCAGCGAGGTGCTTGCTGACGCCATCCTCCTCTTTAACACCACAAAACCTTTGGGCCCCACCAGGGAGGAGTTCTACCTTTCTCACCCTTTAAGAGCACAGGCACACACACACACACACACACACACACACAAATACTGAGACATGCTGGTTGTTAGTTGACACTACCAAAACCTTTACTCTTCAAGCCCTGAGGACTTCTCTCCCGGATCTCTCCCTCCCTCCCTCCCTCCCTTCCAATGAAACACACACATACAAACACCCACCCACACACAAACACACACAGACACATATACAAGCACACACACAGCATATAAGCATACACACAGAAATACAGACATAGAAACGCAGACACATACACACAGACAGAGACAAGAAACTGACACCCAAATAGGCCAGACTATCAAGATTTGCACACACTCCACGCACACAGACTCTCGTCTGCTTCCTCATTTCACCTCCAGTCCACTCAAGCTCTCTGAAATAACCTGTCCCCCCCCCCCTCTCTCTCTTCCTCTCCCTCTCTCTCCTTGGTTACTTCTTGCCCTCTCCTACACACACACACACTTTTTCTTTTGGCCTGCTGTTTGAGAGTTTTGGCCCCTGGAAGGGTGTGGCTGGGGACATCTAGTTTCGCTTCCCTCCCCTCCTCACCACGCTGGACGGTTCCCAGACGCGACAGCATTCCAGAGCGCTGCAGGGGGAAAAAAAACCTCACTCACACACAGGAACACAGTCACTCTCTCACACACACACACACACACACACACACACACACACACACACACAACACCAGCATTGTTTACCCCCGCTGAACAACCTGTAACACGGCCCGGGCCCTTGCCCGGGAGAGCCGACCCGTCGCTGTGGCAACGCACTCTCTGAAGCCCGTGATGGCGTCGCTGATGATGGTGTTATTATGTCAACAAGTTTAGCTGCCATCAGGGAGGCAAGGGGTACAGGAGCATTTTATATTCCTATAGCTGCTCACCTCACAACACCACTGACACTTGACACTACTATGGACGCTGTGTGTGTGTGTGTGTGTGTGTGTGTGTGTGTGTGTGTGTGTG
>JAGFZM010005096.1:0-11606 GCA_017657215.1 Limnothrissa miodon | reverse complement strand
ATGTTGCAACCAATACCAAATAAACAGTGTCATAAACCACCTTAAAAACCCCCCTAGCCTACACAGGAAAAGTTCTTATTTAGGAAACTAAGTAAATAATTGACTAGAGGAAAAAAGTAAATTTCTAATATCCTAACATGGGTTAATGGACAAAGCCTACGGAGAGGCAGGCTGCATACAGGCAGTTCAAGTATTAACCACTAGATGGAGCGCTTGATCAATCTTTGACAGAGCCGAGGTACCATTTTTAAGGACAGAAAAGTTTCAACACATATTTTCTTTTCTGTCACTGACATTCAACTAACTTAATTTGCGTTGGATAGACACTTTAGGCAACGAGGGTCATCTAGCACTAGATAAGTAGCCTACATAACACAGAGACAAGACTAGTGATAGGCCTATCTAAAAGAGATTTAAAATTCGTCACTCAGGGCCATTCTACCATAGAGAGCAACTTTACGTTAGACACCTTGCTAAATTTTGATCCTAGGAAATAAAATTATAACTTCTAGGTCCCCTTGTGAGTCTGGGACTGCCTGGTGCAATTTATAGACAATACTTTAAATATTATTACTATTAATCACCTCATCTGATATGTGCAGGTAGCCAAATGTTTTAGACAAAGTTGTAAAGTTGTAGTTTAAGTTAGTTAAGTAGTTGAAAATTCATAACAAGCTATAAAATTATAGGCTCTCATCAGGAAAGTTGCACATCCTGAAAAAAATATTGCAGATATTCCAAGAAAATCATATGATTTCAGAGAGAGCTGATCTGTACAAATAGGAGATGTTTTATTTATTTATTTATTTTATACCATGTTTGGTATTCGGGGTGTGAAATATGTCTACAATAAGAGTAAATAGCCTATAGTCCAAAGGAGATATGGAGAGTTCATCAAAATTGACAAGTAATTCTGCATGTGCCACATGTGAATAAGACCTGGGGTGTTTGTATAAAACAGTAAATGTTTCTATTTAGCATACATCAATTTATCAGTGAGTTATCAAAACAGATTTGGCAATTCCTTGACTAGGCCATTAACATATCAGAAATTCATGGAAGTCATCTGGAATGTTGAGAAAGCAGGCATTAAAGTAGATTTTTATGATTCTTACATACAAATACACCATTGCACATGCACTATCTCTTCCTGCCTACAGTCTAAACGATCTAGTCCATATTACATTTTATATTTCAGCTAAAAAATAAGTTATAATAAAGTAATATAACAAAATAATGTTTTTACAAATCAGTGCTTGATTTGTTGAATTTACTGTAACAACGCTTGCTGCTTTTATTAATTTATTTGGCAAAATAGGCACATGAACATGATAAACAAAATAATCATGATGCACCAATGTGGTTTAATTTTTAAATTGGATTAACCGTTTCCTCACTAATTTGGTTGCACCTAAACATAGTTTTAATTTGTTTCCATGTATCTCTGGTTAAATCTAAAACTAGGGGTATTCTTAAATATCACATTTTATAAGAATGAAAATGGTTTTAGACCCAAAATAACCCTGTATTGCCAGTTTAGTAAATCACCCCTGAAGGAGGATAAAAGGAGAGACTTCATTCCCCCTCACAGGATCGAGTACGCTTATCCAGTTCATCTGTACAGTGAGACGTCTAGTGGCCTGACCGATCACCTCACCAGAGAGAGGAGCCATGTGTCTGGTCACGCTGCTGTGTGCTCAGCCCAGTGAGGAGCACTTGTTTCCCCCCTCAGCTCAAAGGAAGGTGAGCCTCTCTCAGGGAGGTGGCATTGTTCTCATGTAGCCCACACAGCTGGCTGTCAACATCTGCTCCTCACAATGCACCAGATGGGCTTGCTGGGGCTGGGGGCAGGGAGGGTTCTACCTACCTCATTTCATTAGAGTCACACAGAAGGCCCAAATATACGGCCAATTACACATACTCAAACTCCTTCTCTTAGATGTGCGTGTGCACATGCAATCTCCTTTCTTTTTCATAATATGGATGGATGGGTTTTTTTTTTTTTTTCCCCCCCCCCCCCCCCCCCCAAAATTACCATCATATTTGTACACGATTCCAGGATCTATCCTATGCGAGACAAAGTGCTCTCTTGAAAGTATTACTTTTGCCTGGCTGATCCCTCATGACTCAGCAGACATAAACATCTTTGTGAAATTCCTTGAAAGACGTCTGCCACCAGTGAAGAACAGGAGAACTCTGATCTCTATTCTTTTTAATATTTGGGGCGTGTTAAAGGGAGGGCTAAGGGGTATGAGCCCCCAAACATAAGCCACCCCCTCTGCAAAAATATCTGCCCCAAGACCCACCCATTGAAAACTCAGGTTGAAATGAACAGTTATGGCTATTGCCATCACAGGTTGAAACTAACAGCTAACCATATTCACTTAAAATTGCTTATTGCCACCAATAAAGCTAATCATACTTGAAATAGCTGGTTTACACATATTATTCAGGTATATAAGATATAGCTGAGGAAATATCTTCTTTGGAATAATTATTTTATTAATTTATTTTTATTAATTTTTCTTAAATGTATTACCTGTGCCAAAAAAACATAATTGGCATAATAACGGCATACCTGGTGAGTGTATCCTTATAAGTCTTCCTGTCAAACCAGTTGTTCTTTAATAGTAATAATAATCAGATTCTGTCTCTAGCTAAGAATGTGACACAAATAGCAATGCACTGGCCAGCATTTTGTTTACTAAGCATTGCGATGAGTATTACACTCTCTTTCTTTATGACTTCTTTTAACTTGCGCACAAGGGCAAGCATGTTTCTTTACATTGTTTATTCAAATTGTAAGACCACTTTAGTCAAACTGTTTATTTGATCAATTCCAAGGAAAACATTCTAAACCGTAAAAACAGCTGAACAGTGTGTACAAAGTTTATATTATTCATTACTAAAGCTGGTGTCTTCAGTTAAAGGGAAGAGTCGAGAGTAACAAATAAAAATAATAAAAAATTAAAAGAAAATGTAAAACTTCTCCCCATTTTCAGAAAGGTGATGGGGAAGGCAGGGTGGGTGTATGCACAGAAGACAATTACAACTAAAATGTGAACATTGCTTACAAAGTAGAAATTGAATTCAACAGAAATTTTAAAAAGTTAAAAGCCATTACATTCATAGAGTACATTGAATTCAGAGTTCTGTATTGAAATTGCCGTTTGTAATCTGAACACTGATCAGAGTGCTGTGTTTGCAACAAGCATGGTCAAAAACCTTCCCCAAAAATCTTTACCTACATATTTACCTCTGTGTACATGGTGAAGTCGTATGGTCCTTGCATTTCAATCACTGTATAAAAAAAAGAATTTGAATGGTATGTACACCCAATTTCAGTCCACATTTTAGCAAATGCAGGACGAATTGCCTTTAATGACAATGAGTAACAAAGTACAGAGAAGTGTACAAATGCAATAGACATTTACGTTCAATCAGGCAGGCGGAGGGATGCAAAGTGCATGTCATGGCCACAATCCACCCACCCGGTCCCACCCATTGCTTCTGTCATATAAATAAGCGCAACGGGAGAGGTCTTCAGAAAGAGAGGTCATCTGCTGTGATTGAGATTGAAGGCATGAATCGTGGCTTGGTGTGAATGTGTCCTGAACCTAAACGGTTTGTCTCTGAGCGAGAGAGGAAGAGTGTGTGCTATAATGGCGACCTCACTGAGGCTGTGGTGAAGGTACTGGGATCTTGGTGTCCCAATACAGGAAAAAACCTGGTTAAGAATAAAAAAAGAAAGAGATAGAAATCCAGACATGTACCTGAACTGGTATGCTGGAACTTCAGAGCAAGTTGAGAAAGAATAGAAACACAAGCTTGAGTTTGTGTGTGTGTGTGTGTGTCAGAGAGAGAGAGAGAGAGAGAGAGAGAAGGACATTGGTTAGGTCCATATAAAGAATCATGGTTGCAGTATTTACCATAAGACCAATAACTGTGCTCTGGCCCCATACTCTTGGTCCCACTTTTTAAAGTGAAATTCATAACAAATGATTGGACAAGGTTGTTTCTTACTGGACAGCACCTTGTACAGCACAAGGTCCTTCTAGGAACCGGTCTTCTAATACCTCCGCTTTGTCTGTTACTGTATTGCACATTTCTATGTGGCATTTTAAGGTGGATGTCCACTGTGGGGGCAAATTGATACAAGCTGCCAAGACTGCATCAATACGTGATATCATTCATTGGTCAGTTTTTTTTAATCCATTTTGATTGGACTCCCATCATTGGGGCTACATCTTCAGAGCAAGACAGGGGACAGTCACACTCAGACTCTGACCCAGACAGTGAATGGATCACTAGGTTAACAGAGACTGGCCTGAGGGCAACAGACCAAATTAGAACCTTGAAAAATATTCATTTTGGGGGCTTTGACGAACAAGGAAAAAACTCTCCCGAGGTCATGATTGGTCCGTAGCAATATAATACATTTTACATTTTACTTTTCAGTCCATTCATTCTAGTCAAATTCAGACTCAGGAAAATCTAACGTCACATCTTTTACCCTGACATTTAACATTTGTTCTCTTTCAGCCCAAAGCCTTTGCCTTTGGCTGAGTTCTAATTAACATAAGGATTGTCTGATCAGGGCCATTTGGCTTGGAAACGTAATGTAGTGTAACCTCTCTCACATCCTCGAATAAGGTGGGGGAAAAAACATAAGGCCACAAAAAATAAGTTCTTTGTTCTTTTTTTTTCTTTTCTTGTTTTTTTTTTCACATCTTCTCCTAAGGCAAGGTCTTTTTAACACTGGGAGAGAGAGAGTGAGGGAGGGAGAAAGAGAAGAAAAAGAAGGAGAGGTGGTGAACGTGCCACAGTCCTGGAGCGTGCAGTCTGCTGGGATGGCTGGGGAATGCAGAGGAATAGGAGCCGGGCTGACTAGGCCGTGCCACTCGCCGAGTAGGAGAACTGAGGAAAGTGAGGTCTTCGTTCACTGTCAAAAGACTCCATGCTCTCATCTACGAGAGAGAGAGAGAGAGAGAGAGAGAGAGAGAGAGAGAGAGAGAGAGAAAGGGAAGAGTAATGATGATGTTAAGTGTTAAGCTGTAAACTCACTGAGCAATACAGTGTTGATTTTAATAATGTTGTCACTAGTAAATTGCAGGGGTTAAAAAGACAACTCACGGTTTATGTTCTTACTCTATATCCTCCCCTAATAACCTATGATTAGACTGCTCACAGTATATGAGTAAATGAACACAAATCTATTTCATTTATTTTAATTTATCACACTGTTACCTGGGAATGCTCCTGGCTGTAGGATCAAATGGCTTGCTACATTGAGCAGTTTCTCATTTGTGTAGTGTCAGACACTTGTCAGCATAGATGTAGTAGGCTATACTTCCACTCAGATTTGTGACCCAAGAAGGAAAAGCAGATTGTACAGTATGCCCCGTCTTCAGGCAGGAATGAGAAACGAACAGAGGTGATGGTTTTCCTCTGATTTAGTGGCACAGAAAACAACATCTAGCAGCGCCATTCTCACATCCTTCAAAGGGTACCTGCTAAGAACTAGCCATACAGGCCTGTTACTAGCCATATAGACCTCATAAGAACGAGCCATATAGGAATCATAAGCACTAGTCATATAGGCCTGATAGGTACTAGCATTCAGGCTTAGTGAACTAGGTCTCAACAGTGCACTCTTGCAAACAAGAGAAACAAGCATAGCCAATAAATTGCCCCCTAAATCAGTTTTTAATTAGCAGAAGCAGCCCAGTGACCCTGCTTTTGAGTCATTCCCCCGTGAGATCTGGGGTTATGCATTGCATAAAATCATTGTTGCCAACTTCTGTAGCAACTTCGTTGGTCTGAGGGATAGACTCACGACACTGAATAGGCCACTATTTCCCAATGGCATTGTCTATTCAGTGGAACTACACGCAATAATGTTGATGACTACGCTAGTCAGATGCATTGTTACACAAGCAGGTGTTTTCAAACCGTTTGATGCATAACCCTCACATAGTTATTTTTTAGGGTGTTATAATTTTTAAATCAGCATTTGGTGTAGATACAAAACATTTGACTTGTATTTCCTGATAAATATTGTATTGGCAAAGCTTGAATTGGCATTTATAATCATGTCTAGACCTCAACTGGTGAAACGTGTTCAACAGAAGCTCATTGATATTGCTCATGTTATTTAGTTTATACAAATATGAAACACACTACCGAAACATCTAGACTTTACAGTTTGAAAGACAGTATTACATGTATATAGTAATACGGTTCAGACCTTAACAGTAGGAACAAGAACAATCAGCATTTCTACACTCCAGGATAGTACAAACACCTTATGTAATGTAGTTTTAAGGTGCTTCTAGAAAGACAGAAAGGGGCCAATGTGTGTGTGTATGCGAGCGTGTATGTGTGTGTACAGTATGACAGAGATGAAGGGACCTCCATACCTTGTCCAGGTGGTGTGATGGTGATGGTCTGTGCGGTGAACTCCTCGTCGAAATACCGTGTGTCCGTCTCTGAGGTTACCTGTGGCTTGAAAGGCGGGACCAGCTGTAGAGTGGAGTGGAGATTTACAGCGTGAGATTTCCCCCTTGTGGTAGCCTCAGGCCATGCTCCAGTAGTTAGAATGTCCACTTAACTACAGTTCTAACAGCAGCCATGCTGAGCAACTGAACACGGAACACTTTTGGCACATTTCCATCACTAATCGGGACCAGCCCCAGGCTTTTCCCTGGGCTCAAACACCGGGGTTTTACCCCATAGTGAAAACGCCCCATTAGAGTAACAATAAATAATGCCTCAGTATTCTCCAGCTCTCCGTATTCTTAGAACACATGAACAGGACCCCAACAGTGTGAAGGCAGAAGCCCTGTCAAACACTCAAACTCTACTAAATCTCTGCTCCACTAGTGAAGAGCGCTGAGATGAACTGAACTGAACGGAGATGAAGGCTGGGCTACTTCTCCACTGTGCTTAGTCTGATACAGTCTTGGACAAGTGTCTACTGAAAAACTCAAACATATAAACAAATGTTCAGTTGTCCATTTTTTTTAATAATATAGGAATAGTGGAATTTGGGAACCTGTAGTGTTTATGTAAACACATGCTGCCAAAAATCAAGCTGTTGTTAAACTAAACCATTTTGTGTCATCACTTTTCCTCTGAATTGCAATCCAGAATCCACTCGGGGGAAAAAAACAGCCATGTCAGCCAGCCATGCAAATGTCTTACTTTCTTTTCATAGACGTCTTGCCACACAATGCCAGCGAAGAATTTATGCTGCATGATCTCCTTGGCGTCATCAGGTCCACCTCCTAACCTACGTGACGGAAAGGCACACACGTCAAACGAGATCAATCAAGATCAAGAAGAACATTCATGGATGTTATTGGTCTATGCTGATAGAATTTGGACTAATGTCCACAGGGCCCGCAAGTTCCAGCTTAGCATGATGACATTTCACAGAATGGTAAGAGGGGGAAAATTGACTGTCACGCACTGGGGCCTGAGAATGTACAGAGAAAGAGAGAGGTGAAGAAGTTGCTGATGAAGATGAAGAAAAAGAGGGGTACAATTTAAAGACAAGGTGCATGAAAAATTAACAAATGTCTAAGTGGGTGAGTGAGTGAATGAGAGTGAGTGAGTGAGTTAGTGAGTGAGTGAGTGAGTGAGTGCGTGAGTGAGTGAGTGAATGAGTGCGTGAGTGAGTGAGTGAATGAGTGAGGTGTGTGAGCTAGCGGCGTGTACCTCTGCTTGGGGTCCTTTTTAAGGAGGCCGGAGAGGAGGGACTTGGCCTCCGGGGAGAGGGTGCGTGGGAAGCGGATGTCTTCCATCAGGATGAGCTCAAACAGCTTCTCATGGTCCTGGTTGTAGAAGGGCAGCCGCCCACACATCATCTCATACATCACTACACCCAGACCCCACCAGTCCACTGCACGCCCATAGTCATTATCCTCCAACACCTGGACACACACACACATACACACACACACACACACACACAATAAACATGTTATACATTCATTACACACAAACACTACCATGCCCTCATAAATGACCACGCTCAGAGCACACCAGTCAACATCAAAGCTGTTCATAGTGCTTCAGCAATCAAAAGATGCAGACAGACACACACATATAATAATTATAAACATCACACACACACACACACACAAACACACACGTCACATGGGCAACCTCACCAGTTAACAGCACAATTATAGTCATTATCTTACAGCACCTGGAGGAGACACCTACTCTACAAACATATGCACAGATCTCACCCCAATATGTTGAACCAAGCCCAACATAACAAAGACTCCATCCACGTGATCGATGGGGGTTAGTGCTCAATCACCACACCAACCAACACATCAAAATTTATGCAAGGCCATAACTTTTCATGACTTAAAGCGAATCCTCCATGACTTTAGGCAACCTATATGTGTAGAATTTAGCATATATTATGGTATGGCATTTAATTTTTTAATCATTCAAAATACTGTTAATGTATTTGTTATAGTATCTTTATTAAACAAATGACAAGCTCATGGAAAATCAGTGAGCCAGTAGTGAACAAACACTATTGTAGTTGTAGTCATAATAGCCTACTTATAACTAAACAGTAGTTGTGTTAAAGAGAAATAAAATTCTATGACATCCAATACTTTTAGTAAATGTTCCAAGACTTTGGGAACCCTGGACTTTATCTCGCATTGGATCTGCTCAATATGAAAAAGTTGTTGGTCTACTAGGTGTCAAAGGGACAACGTAGCACACACACCCTAGAGAGATTGCATCCACACATACAGCACATGGGGCTACAACTATACATACAATACCTCTTTACCAGCACATCACACACACACCCACACACACCCACACACACCCACACACACACAAAGACATAAACACAGACTGATAAAAATAAACACACCTGCATAATACTTAAAAAGGAAGCAGAGACACAAAGCCAGTCACAGAGCACACAAACAACTTCCTTTTCATCACAACAGCAATTCCCTTTTCTGCTGAAGAGCTTTTTTTTCTGCACAGGACCGCCAGTCATTGAGGGCGGTCCTGTGCAGTGCACTGCCATAGCCTCAAAACTACAACCAGACACAACTGATGGAAACACAGTGCGCATCTCATATAAACAACTAGTTCCATGTGGCCTCTTATGTGTGTGTGTCTATATGTGTGTGTGTGTGTGTGTGTGTCTATCTGAATGTAATGTGTGAGACCAGAAGGGAGAGAGAAAAAAATAGAAAGAGAGAGAGTTTATGTACATTTCAACAAAGGACAGTGTCTGTTTCAGTGGAGGAGCAAGACTGTCCAAATTGCATCTGATATTAGGTGTACAGATAGAGTTTCCTCTGGGGCTCTGCATATTTAATCAGTGTGACAAACACACACACACACAAACTTGATCCTAAGGCATTTACACAATTGACACTTTTTTGTCCTTTGTACAGCAAACACACACACACACACACACACACATACACACACACACCAGACAGAGGCAGAAACACATCAACAGCACTGTCACTGTAATCAAAGCTGATATCTCATAACGGAAGACTGACAGCCAACTAGCCCTGAGTTGCACTGGAACAACATGCATAAAGGGAGCCCGGTACACTCAACGCAGCTCCCAATCCCACACTGCCCTATGAAAGCACCCAAGCACAACAGCCAGCACCGCTCTAGTGACATGACACTTCTGCTATCTATCAATCTTTTTTAGAAGTCCCATTGACACCCAAATCATTTACGGGCGGTTGTTTTTAAAAAGAACTTCCGAATAGATGCTGCTCAATGTCTGGCACAAACAGTGCTTAAAGGTACTCAATTAAAGGTCTCCCCAGAGGTAAACAGCTTACGCAGGCCATAAATAGACCGGGATGGGACAGCGCTGACTTCAGATACGGAGCCAGCGAGGAGGCAGAGCTGGACGGGGAACACCGCGGGCCACAGATGGAGAGGAATGCCTGGGAATGGGAAGAGGAACACTTGAATGTGAAGGCCATAGCGGACGTGCCATGTGGTTTGTGCGCACAACTGTTGGGTCTGCCAGGGCCTGGCATCCAACTGCCCAGACCGACAGACAAAGAGGAAGCGCAAGAGAGAGAGAGTGAGAGTGAGAGAAAGAGAGGAGGGAGAGAAACCTGAGATACAGAGAGAAAGTTAGAGGTGTAAAAGTTGCTAAACAGAAGACAGAAGCAGAAAGTAAAGAAAAGCTAGTGTCACACAGTGGGAACAGTGGGGACACCTAGAAACAAAAAGAGAGTGTGTGTGTGTGTGTGTGCGTGTGTGTGTGTGAGTGTGTGTCCAGAGGAGCAGGACTAGCGTTGGTGGCGAAGCGGTGGTAACGTGAAGCCGGTGCGCTGCTAGGATTACTCGGCGGTCTCTATTTGCAGCGCTGCTGTCGTGTGATTCACGCCAGGCGACAGCTGGCCACGCAGCTGCCCCATATATGTAGAAGAGCCACACAGCTGTGAAGCTGCCAGGACCCCAGGAGCCAGGGCCACAAGCACACGCACACACACACACCGTTATGAGCAGCGAGGTGCTTGCTGACGCCATCCTCCTCTTTAACACCACAAAACCTTTGGGCCCCACCAGGGAGGAGTTCTACCTTTCTCACCCTTTAAGAGCACAGGCACACACACACACACACACACACACACACAAATACTGAGACATGCTGGTTGTTAGTTGACACTACCAAAACCTTTACTCTTCAAGCCCTGAGGACTTCTCTCCCGGATCTCTCCCTCCCTCCCTCCCTCCCTTCCAATGAAACACACACATACAAACACCCACCCACACACAAACACACACAGACACATATACAAGCACACACACAGCATATAAGCATACACACAGAAATACAGACATAGAAACGCAGACACATACACACAGACAGAGACAAGAAACTGACACCCAAATAGGCCAGACTATCAAGATTTGCACACACTCCACGCACACAGACTCTCGTCTGCTTCCTCATTTCACCTCCAGTCCACTCAAGCTCTCTGAAATAACCTGTCCCCCCCCCCCTCTCTCTTCCTCTCCCTCTCTCTCCTTGGTTACTTCTTGCCCTCTCCTACACACACACACACTTTTTCTTTTGGCCTGCTGTTTGAGAGTTTTGGCCCCTGGAAGGGTGTGGCTGGGGACATCTAGTTTCGCTTCCCTCCCCTCCTCACCACGCTGGACGGTTCCCAGACGCGACAGCATTCCAGAGCGCTGCAGGGGGAAAAAAAAACCTCACTCACACACAGGAACACAGTCACTCTCTCACACACACACACACACACACACACACACACACACACACACACAACACCAGCATTGTTTACCCCCGCTGAACAACCTGTAACACGGCCCGGGCCCTTGCCCGGGAGAGCCGACCCGTCGCTGTGGCAACGCACTCTCTGAAGCCCGTGATGGCGTCGCTGATGATGGTGTTATTATGTCAACAAGTTTAGCTGCCATCAGGGAGGCAAGGGGTACAGGAGCATTTTATATTCCTATAGCTGCTCACCTCACAACACCACTGACACTTGACACTACTATGGACGCTGTGTGTGTGTGTGTGTGTGTGTGTGTGTGTGTGTGTGTGTGTG
>JAGFZM010005095.1:0-47232 GCA_017657215.1 Limnothrissa miodon | reverse complement strand
CACACACACACACACACACACACACACACACACAAATGAAACAAAAGGCACAGAGGAATGTGAGAATTGCAACTTAACGCCTAGACTCTGTTAGATTTGTTAGTTGAAAGTAACAATAGTGTTTGCACCTCACTCATCTAAGTGCCAGAACACACACACACACACACACACACACACACTAATAATCAGCCAACACACACACAAACCCTGAGGGCTGCCTTGATCTTTCACCTTTTTAAAGAAAACTTCCTTGAAGTCCAATTTACGAACTTGCACACACCCATAGACACACAAACACACACACACACCCTTAGAGACCCTCAATATCTACCTTAGAAATAAGTCCGCCTTGAAGTGAAGTTGAAAAAGCTACTCAGCAAGCAAACACACACACACACACACACACATGCACGCATGTATGCATGCACACACACACACACAGAAAGGCACCACCTACCATTCACATAACATGAATGGAGCCTTAAGCCCTCACCACCACCATCATCTCTGGAAAACATCCATGGAGGGCAATTCATGGAAAATGCCTGTGCTCACGCACACACACACACACACACACACACCAGCTTCATCTCAACACTCCCATGTACCTCAAAGCTCTTGGGGTGGTAGTGCTGTGCTTTGCTGAGCTGAGCTAAGCTAAGGTGAGCTATGTTATGCTATGCTGTGCTGTGTGGCCGGGGGTAGACGTAGGCAGGCTTTGGGGCTGTGGGGTTTACAGACTGTGGCTGCACCACCACATCAACTATTCCAAGAATGTCACAGCAGCCCTGCACAGGCCACTAAGCCTTCAGTGTTATCTGAAATCTAAGCGCTCAAGAATGCAGAGAAAGGGCTTTGGACGACACTGTGTTTTGTTGCGTGCATGTGAGGGAGTGTGTGTGCACGCTAGTATGTGTGTGTGTGTTTGTGTGTGTGTGTGTGTGTGTGTGTGTGTGTGTGTGTGTGTGAATGAGTTAAGCAAGTGTGTTTTCAAAAATTCAAAAACTGCAAAAATATCAGTGGTGTGGCAACCGGTTTTTAAACCCTCTCTTTGAGACACCCAAAAAACAAGACGGCACGAAGGCACTTCTTGGGTGCGAAAAGAACTTCAGAAAGTGTCAGATTTCTATCAGTCTTTGTAAAAGCCATTGTAAAATTTAGCAAACACTTTATTTCAACTTATTTCCCTGACTGCTTATAAACAGAGAGATCCATTCTATCCGTTAAAATATGCTGCCCTAACATTCCAAAAAATTTGTGCAACATCACACACCTTGGGCTTAATCTGACATGATACTGTAAATGTCACAAATGTAAAACACACACACACACACCCGTAGCACTAGTTAGCCATAGCATATCTTTCTCACAGGCCCTTCTAAAACATGGAGTACGAATCCTAGTCTTCTGTCAGTTCCAACACGTGACAAGCAAAAAACAACTGCGTTAGTGATGCACTATAATCTATAAACATTTCAGAGAGAGAGAGCAGTATTGAAAATTGACATACCAATTTTTTGACAGATGATCAAGGAAAAAAATAAAGTCGTCAACACACACCCTCCCTCTACCCGGACATCAACCCTCTCAGTCTAAAAAACATGCAGCCTATTGTTTAATTCATGTTACATACAAGTTTGATTTAATGCATTAAAGGGGCTATAATGTTAAAAATTGGAATGACCCAGGACCATCATGGCTGCTATACATCAGTATGAGACCTAAAATGAACTCATTATTCCATCTAGGGTGGATAGAACTGTGGAACGCAAGTGTAGGTGAAAAAAACTCCAGAATGCAGCCCTAGGTAATGCTGCCCGTGCCGTTATGAGCCTGCCTGAGAAAGTTGAAGCATACATTTACCTTTTACTTTTATGCATTTAGCAGACGCTTTTATCCAAAGCGACTTACAAAGGAGGATAACAATCAAGCTACATAGAAGAAACCTTAAAGAGCATACAGCTATGGGGATAGGAGCGCATCTGTGGAGTCAAGTTCAGTGCACTGAAAGTTATCAAAATGCTAGGACAGAAGGTGCTCTCTGAGTAGCTGGGTTTTCAAGAGCTTTTTGAAGGCAGATAGGGATGCCCCTGTTATAGTTGCGCTTTGGTAGGTCATTCCACCAGCGTGCAACAACACATGAGAAGAGTCTGGATTGCTTTGGGCAGGGTGCTGGGATTGCCAGACGACAGTCATTTGAGGACCGGAGTTGACGGGGGGTAGCACAAGCCTTTATGAGAGCACTTAGGTAAGTAGGTGCAGAGCCTATAAGCACTTTGTAGCCTAGCATTAGTGACTTGAATTTGATGCGGGCAGTGAAGCTCAGTGAAGCAGAGGGGTGACATGCGCACATGTCATAAAAGAGCACAAATGTTGCTTGAATAATCTCCTCTTGCTTTAGGGTTGCTCTTTGCCTAGTGTTGTCTAAAACAGCCCACAGAGAAATCAAGATAAGCACGAGCACACACTGTGTGTGTGTGTGTGTGTGTGTGTGTGTGTGTGTGTGTGTGTGTTCGCGTAAGTGAGTGCGCAGAAGTGAGAACACTAAAACTGTGTGGCCCAAAACGCACTCACCTCTTTTGTGCAGCCAACCCTCCTTCACGATCACCACGCCGTCCGACATGCTGGCACAGAGCGGCAGCGGGCAGCCACTGGATCCAGGGGTGCTGACGGAGATACACTACTGCAGCTGCTGGTGCCCCGGTGGCCCCCGAGAGAGACAGAAAGAGACAAAGTGTGTGTGTGTGTATGTGTGTGTGTGTGTGTGGGAAGCAGGGAGGGAGAGAGGGTGGGTGCAGCCAGGAGCCAACTGGGGAGTCGTCTTCTCTCTCAGGTGACCTACGGGAGAGCGGGACAGGAGACTAAAGATTAGCCCCACAAACTCTCAAACATTAATCTAGCATGCAAACAAGCCCCTGGCCACTGGGAGGACAGAAAAAAGAGAGATGAAGAGAGAGAGAGAGAGAGAGAAAAAGAAAGAGATGGATGCCACTCCTCTATTTCCACTGGGGCAGATGACAAACAGTGGAAAAAATACGGGGAGAAAAATAGATAAATAAATGATTGCGTGCCAGACAGACGATCATTGAGTTCGGCCGGCTGGTGGAGGTGCGGATACCCGCCCGGGATTATCTATTGGCTTAACATTTCCTCATTGGCTTGATGGGAGCCTGTGCTATTCTGTTTGTACGTCACGGTCAATCATACAACCCAGGCAATCCACATGATCCCTTCGTTTGTAATTACTGGAACTTGTATGTGTGTGTGTGTGTGTGTGTGTGTGTGTGGGGGGGGTCCTTTTCTGAATGGTCTGGATATAAAAACGTTGGGCTATCTCTAACTCTAATATGAGGAGATGTCTGTTGGCCAGTTGTTGTTCGATCCGATCAGATGTGCATGAACACAATGGCACCAGCGCAGGCAGCACAATGCAGCATCAATAAAAAGGCAACCACACTCATAGGGAAGCATGTGTCAAAGACAAAAAGAGTGTAGAGTTAAGGCACTTTGAAGCATGGGATTACTTGACTCAGAGGATCTTGGTTTGCCTTGCTGGCCTAGAGAGAGAGAGAGAGAGAGAGATAGAGAGAGAGAGAGGGAGAAGGAGAGAGAGTCTTGAGTGTATCCCATTGACTAGTTATAAATGAGTCACACATGGGGTTAATACATGGGCCATTGAACTGGACAGTAAGGTGCCACACTGTGCACACTCTCCTGCTTTCCCTCCAAATCATTGTATTTACTGGGCAAATCATTACACGCTGCAGGTTCATGCTCAGTCAAAATAGTGGAGCACGCTATTTTTACCCAGTGGAAAAAATCTACTCAATTACCGTGCTGGCTTTGAGTGCTAGCTAGGCTAAATCCCATGGCTGGCGGCAGTGCAGCAGTGGTTGCCACAGGTCGAAAAGTGGCTGAATAAGCCAGCATGCTGTCCTGCAGTGACTAGAAGTGTGTGTGTGTGTGTGTGTGTGTGTGTGTGTGTGTGTGTGAGACTCATCGACGGTCACTCATTAATGGCCATACTCTCCAAAGACGCTTAAAGCTCAGCATCTTGTTGTTTTGCTCTAAGACATTCAAGCGACTTGGCTCACACTTTGCTACAGCTTTGTGGAAAAGTCAATACCATAGCGCATAGATAAAAAATAATCCCTATAGGCTATGTGTAGTGCTTTATGTACTTACAAATGTAGTTCATTCTGCACAATACCATCTAGAAACATGTCAGCGCTATGGGTGAATCTGCGAACTAGTAGCATAGTGAATAAAGAGTGCAGGCTGTAGGCTATTGCATGGCTTTGTTTTGAAGGAAAGCCGAGCTCGGCTGGCTGTGCGCACCAAAGGCGATGTGTGAGGTGAAGCCACACACAGGAAACAGCAGTCCCGATGCACCTCTGGCCAACACACGAATGGTCAGTAGTGTGCAGCTGCACCTCAAAGAAGCCTGTCTTCAGGTACACACGCACGCACGCGCACACACACACTAGGTTGGAGGGGCTAGGTAGACCCAGACAGGCAGCAGCAGTCACTGTGCCTGATGGAAAGAAATGTATAAGCTATTTATTTTGCAGTATTTTCACTCTTTTGACTAAGAGCATGTCCTCATTCACTCATTCACTTCTCACTAACCCACTCTTACAAACAGAGCATACACACACATACACACAAACTACCAAAAACAGTGCCGGTATTCCAGGTTTGGTGTTTTTTGGAAAGGGGGAGGGGAGGAGGTGCTCCAAACCTGGGGCTGGAAACTATCCGAGTGAAACAGCTTCCAGGAAGGACTCCTCTTCCTGAGCTTAATTCCGCAGGGGGCTGAGCAGCCTGGAACATGTGTAAACAAAGGCCCACTCTACAAACCACCAGCCCCCTCAGAGGAAGCAATTTGTTCATTCATTGGTGGCCAGAGACTGCTCTAGGCCTAGTTCTACTCAGGGCTTCATGGTGTCATGATCAGCCTCAAGTGATCCTCTTCACCGGCACAGCCACAGCCACTGGATATTGTTTCTAAATGCGTGCCTTTTTATCTGCCTGTGTAATTATGCCTCAACTATACACACATTATTTATCATTTGTATCATTTTGCTTTAATGTTTAATGTAAAAAGTTTCCTTTTTAAATTGCTGTTATAGAATCAATTCAATGCCAAAAAGATTTTATACCTGTAAAAAGATTTTGTACCCATAAAAAGATTTTGTAATAGAGTTTTGTAGTTGTATAGAAAAATATCTGCCTTGTGTATGCAAATCTTGTAGAAATATATTTGTCTTAATGAATACGTTTTGCACACGTGTAGAGCCAATGAAATATGCTGAATTTGATTGAGAGATTTTAGAGGAATGCTAATTTCATGAGTTAACTTAGTTAAATTGGATAACACCACCACCCCTAACTTCAAACAAACAAACAAAAAAAGAGGAAGGAAAAAGAGCTTGGCGTGGTCACTGGTCATAAACAAGCAGGCACACAGCCAATCAGAGCTGAGTGTGCAGAGTGTCCTTTTAAAGAACTGAGATGAACCAGTGGTGTCGCAGATCCTCAGCCAGGGGCAGAGAAAGAAATAAGGAAGAGAGAAAAAAAGAAGACAGGAAGAGAGGAAGAGGAGAGAGACAAAAAGACAGATATAGATTAAGTGAGACATAGAGACATAGTGAGAGAGAAAATGAGAGAGAGATACACAAAGAGTGTATGAGGAAGGGGCAGGAAGAGAGATCTTTAAGAGAGGTCTTCATGCCCATCAGAAATGTGTAAATGCCAACATTCTTTTGCTTGCACTGAGAGAGTGATGAGGCAGGAAAACGACAAGAAGAGAGGAAGAGAGGAGTGAGGTGTAGAGAAAGAAGTAAGAAGAGGTCATGGAGAAGAGAGGGAGAGAGATTGAGACAGAAAGAATATGGGAGGAGAAGAGATGAAGAGACAAGGTCAGAGGAGAGGAGAGGAGAGGAGAAGCAACCCAGAGTGGCCATTAGGCCCTGGGCAGAGCCAACTCAGATGCAGCCCCTCTAGCCTCCTTCCCCCAACTCTCAGCTCTTTCTCAGATGTGGCCACTGGCCCCACACATCCATGGGTGTGTGTCCTTCTCACAGACATAACATCTACCGCTATCTCTTTGCACGGCACACACAGCTGACAGCCCAACACAGAGCCTCCCTCTCTCTTACTCAGTTCATTTCAGGAGTCCATTTGTGTAATGCAAAATGTTCTGCCCTTAGATATGACTCATGCAAGCAAAACATTAGTGAGTAGAAGAAGAAGAAGAAGAAGAAGAAGAAGAAGAAGAAAGGGGAAAAAAAGTTGGCCAGTGGCCAGCAGCAACTGAGTGAACCCAATACCCCGAGTGAGCGAGTGAGCAAGTACAGGTCACATGGGCACTCAGAAGGAGAGCAAGGACCCAGGGGCTCCACCCACCTGCCTGGACAGACCGGCCTCTCAAAGATCATTGATCGCTCCAACCTGGCTGGGCCAGTTAAAGCATTCAATGCAAATCAGTGTCATGCGACACAGAGGCCAAATGCACAAACAGCTACACACAAACACATGAAACACACGAAAGGAGGAAAGGCAGACAGAAAAGGGCAGATAAAGAGAGAGCGTAAGGACAGATGAGGGGAGAGAAAATGAGAGAGAAAAGGAAGGGGTGGAGCGTTTGTTTTGTGTTGTTGTCTGTTGTGTGTCGACGCTTTCTACATTTCTGAAACATGTTTCCTTGTTCTCAATGGTCATGTCCGTAAAGCATACTGAATGTGAGTGTAAGGGAGACAGATGAAAAGAAACCCCAGAGAAAGACAGGGTAACAGAAACAGCAATATGGGAGAAACAAACAAGCAGACAGAGAGCTAGAAAAGAAGACAAAAACACAGGGACAAAGAAAACAGCAAGAAGAACCAACAGTGAGGAGGAGGATGAGAAAAAAAGTCTCAAGAAACAGAAGTGAGAGAACAGTGGGGTTTGGGGGAAGCAAGGTTAGTCTAACGGCCACCATCAACCTACGCTCCTCTCCTGTTTTCTTCTCTTCCCTCCTTGTCCTTCCTTCTTTATTAATCCCTCTTCCTTCAGAGGTGAGAAGCCACAAAGCTCAGTGTGACTGCTGCTGCTGTGGTAATGACAACAGGGA
Source organism: Limnothrissa miodon (assembly GCA_017657215.1). Classification (NCBI taxonomy): domain Eukaryota; kingdom Metazoa; phylum Chordata; class Actinopteri; order Clupeiformes; family Clupeidae; genus Limnothrissa; species Limnothrissa miodon. Next base: position 40,118 of record JAGFZM010005095.1, on the reverse strand, counting down.
CAAACATCCTGCTGGACCCTCTCTGTCACATTTCCACACACATACTCTCTCTATATTCATTGAGGTCACTGTTCAGAAACTGTACTTCGGAAATGTAATTGTTACAGTTACAAGTTTCCCTACTTAAAATGTAATAGTAGTGTAACTAAGTAATCAAACTAATTACATTTGCTTACTTTGCAATCATCATTCCACATTGAGAATAAGTTTTGTCTACTGTCAAAATTCTCCAAAGCTCCCACAACACTGCCACAGCACAACACCTCTTAACTCATCTTTGAATGTCTATGCCTGCTAACTCAAATATTTAACATTCATTTTGGTGAACATTTCTAAGCCTACTAGAGATCATTTCATGCAATGGGTCAGGTCTACAATGTGGTTTCTAATATATTTCTAATATAATTATATATTACATAATATTACATTAAAAAAATTTAATCCCAATTTTAAGTAATATATCTGATTATTGTTCCTTTTATTTTGTAATTATATCACTTAATTTCATGTCACATTGAATGTCACTAATTGCAACTAATTAAATTCCACCACCACTTGCACTGCCATTGGAAGCTGAGGGACATGGAGTGAGGGCGAGCCAAGCTATGTGGCTATGTGCATTTTCATCATCGTCACCACCAGCACCATCATCCATCGTCATCAACACCATGATAATCTGAGGTCTTTGCAGAGTGACGTTGTGGTGGCTTACTCCCTTCCTCAGACAGCACTCAAGTCTAGTTTGGTGCCCCAATTCATGCCGTTATTACTGGAATAAGTGTGATGTCAATGATGAATAGAAAAAGTAGAGCTATTTATTAAGTCAAATTCAAATATAGCCTCTCTCTCTGCCTCTGTATGGGAGGGAGGCTATATTTGTGAGAATCTAAGCCTTCTATTCCAAAGGCAATAGCCTGTCTGAGCAATTAGGCCTACTAATGCCAGCACTTGAATGCACTGGCATAGGGAAGACAGCAGGTCTTTCCTCAGGTTAGCATGAATCAATCTGTGGGCAAGAGATTTCTCATTCAGAAAAAACGAAAAAGGTTTGTGCGGAACAAGGACCACCCACCTACAAAGCTTCCGCTTTTTGTGTTTGGTCTCGTTTCCTGTCTGTCAAAGAGCTGAAATGCACTGATTGGCAAGTGTGACTTTTAGACGAGCTAAGGGGTCTAAGAGGTCCAAGTAGCTTCCTGTTTCACCTAGACATTCTGGGAGAGAAACTAAGCAGACCAGACACAAGAGTATCTTCCTTTCTTACACACAATTTCTCTCTGTCTTACACACATACACACAACAATAGCTTGTTGTATGCACCATATTGTACAGAACCCTCTATATTATTAAGTACATCTTACATTTAGCCTCATAAAACTAAAGGTGTTAAAAAATAAAGTAGGCTAAATAGATACTGAATTCTAATGTTTTTTCTTTTAGTTGATTTTTTAGATCCAGACCCAGACAAATCTAAACACAAACAAAGGAGAAGCAGTGTGAGTCAGGTGATATATGTTTAACGCTGATGCTGATGTTGTGTCCCAGGGATGACTCTGAGAGGGAGGGGTGGTGCAGTCGCTTTCACGCAGGCACCTCCGTGACGCACGCACAATGAGGGAGCCTGTGCTGGAGCAGAGCTTTCCAACAGCATTCCTGGGATTCTGCACGCTACTGGGGACACTTTTTGCGTAAACAAGGCAGGCTGGAGTCCTGAAGGACGACCCAAAAATCCTTTAACATACTTCTCACAAGGGAGAGTTGATGAACGAAGGGTGGATAATTTCCATCACATCACTAAATCCCCTGCCAACACCCACCCCTTTCTCCTACCAACCCCATGTCACATGCCATCTCTAAGCATACAAACAGTGGTCCAGCATGATCTCATGACCATTAGCAGAGAAAAAAAAAACTATCCTCAACAGGATAAACATGTAAATTTATGTAGGCAAAACTCCTGGTCCGGACGGCAGTTGTCCTCTGAAGGCTTGTTGACCACTGTTATCTACTGTACCAAGAGAGGTTGGCAAATATTATTCAACAACGAGCACCACCACATCTGTTGATAGTTGACCAAAGGCTTTACCGTCTGACGTTTTCATTCAAGCGAGAAAATATTTTCAGGAAACGATCCCCACTTGTAGCTTCGGGTCAGATCATCCTGTTGTTCAACATTAAAACAATCGATATTTTCAGGAAAGGATCCCTGCAGTACTTGCAGCAAGGGGGGCAAACACGAACACCGCCATACAATTGAGGCTTGGGTACAGAAAAAACAACCAATCACACACACAAAAAGAAAAGAAAATCGAGAACAAAAAGGCTGTGAAAAACAACTAGGCTACATTACTGCACCCGAGGGCACCATGTGGACAAGGTGAACTGAAACAAGGCAATGTAAATGGGCACACGTCATCCAAAAGGGGGATAGGCCCGTCTCACAACAAAGTCTAGTCTGCAGTGGGCCCACTCAAAAGTCAGGAGCATGGCACTGATCTCATTAACCCACTGTAAATTGACGAATAATAATATTTAACAGCAGTTCAAAAGTAACAACTTGCTACTATCTTTCACGTCATTGTAGGCCTAAGGTTAAATGTTACCTTCATCACTTTTGTGACATGAGCAGAGGGCTGGAGCATGCAGTTAATCATTAATCATTAACATTACCAATATTACCAACATTATCAATATTGACTCATTCATATATATATGTAATTATATATCTAATATATATATGTATATATATAATGAGTCAATAACGCAGAACGCAATGCCACACAGCAATATTTTCTGTAGCTTCTACAGCTACATGCATTGCATGCATCGTGTATATTTCAAGTACGCTAAACGGAATTATGTTCATGCAAAAGTGGGATTTGTTGAGTAAAAATGACTCAATCTTGATGTGCCGTTGTAAGTTGCCTATTTAAACTGAAGAAAACTGCGGCCTGTAAATTGTTATGGCAAACAAGGCATATAATTCAACAAGAATATAGGCTACCAGTACATACCTCAGCAGCCACTTAGACATTTGTAGCCCTTCTCATTCTTTTGAAGTACAGATTGGAAGTGAAGTTCACCAGGTTCATAAAGTTCCAAAAAACCATGCAATGATTTGTCGATATGATTAAGCCCTGATTATCCTGTATATCTCGGCGATTTCAGTGAAAATTTTGGGCTGGATATGGGGCCTAGTCTGGGCAGATTTGGTGAGAATAACCGCATCCTATTTAATACAATGGGACCTTCCCTCTCAGTTTACAGTCGGACATACAGTCAACGTGTAAGGAGAAATGCGAGACTTTACCTGGACAAGGGTTCAGAAGGCACTCCGGAACATTGCTGAGGATTGTTTCGATTACTTATATGGCAGATAAATCCCACAATAATCTCGGGAAAAATGTTTTCATTTACTCCGTTTCCCTTGCCTTTCTTCCACTACACCTCCCAGTCGTTCTGTCTGCAATGCTTCTGTAGCATGGTCGTCCTCCCAGGTCCTAACGCCTACCCTTTTCGGCGTCATGGCCTCAATGACCGAGGGGCCCCGTAGGCTGGCGTGGAGCACAGTTGACTTTGAGTTGTTTGGGGAAAGCAGGAGAGATGTGTATCATTGACAACTAACGGGTTCAAACAGTTAAAGAGACAACACAATGTCGATGTATTCTATTAATTTACTAAAAATTGTTCTAATTTTCTGTCTTAGTCAACAATAGGTTTAACATATTAACATCACACAATCAAAATAGCCTGGATACAGCTTCCAGTCTAATGAATCAGTTTGTGTTGATCTAATTTAGTTCACTGTATTTTATTTCATGTTTAAATTCTGTTAAGCCTGTTTTCTTTGGCACATTGTATGTTTCACTGACATAGCATGGCCATGTTTTTTTCAGCCTTTCTTGCTTTTTGTTGTATTATCACATTGTGTGGAGTAGCCAAGAACATCAGTTTACAGACACATGTGTAGTATTTAACACTTGATCTGTCCACATGATCTAAATAATTGATTTCTGACAACAGTTTGTTCCACGTGCATGCAAATCCATGCAGTTAGAATGAAATTAATCCCCCCCCTGTACATCTATCTATCCATCTATCTGTCTATCTATCTTTGTGTTTGTCAACCATCACTTGTCTCTCAATTTATATTTCTGTGTCACTAGCATGAAATGTGTTGCCTGCTCAATTTACAGCACAGTTGGCCAGTTGCCTGAGCTCCTTGATGTTTAATCTGAGTTTACTGTTGCAGAGGCCCTGACCTTAGTGAGTAGCCCAGATTAATAGCTCTGCGCATGGTGTACAGCCTAGATACATGCCTATGTGTAAGTTAGAGTTGGTAATAAATAATCAATGACTGATTACTTATAATTAAGAATTTATTTGACTAAAAATCCTAATAAATAATAATTTTACTCTCGCACTTTATGGAAGCAGCTAAATCTTCCGCTTTCTTGTGTGACTGCAGAAATGAAGTGGGCTAACAGAAGTGCAGTGTGGTAACATTATTTATTTATTTTTTCATAAAAAGATGTTGCAGAAGTCCAATGTAATTACTGTGACTGTGTATTTACCGTATTCACCATGCCTCCAGCACCAGTTATAGGTTAAAACCCAATTGCCAAATAGGCCAAATTGCCACCAGCATCAGGTAGCCTGAAGTTTAAAAGAATGTCATAAGGTCTTGTTTATTTCTTTTTTTTCTGTTATACTTGTTATGTTATTCTTTATTATTCAAATGTCTACTTGGTTTGTATAAGGCAGTTATGTGTTGCTTTAGTACTTGTTCAAATCTGTCTGACGCCAGAACGCCCTGTAAAAAGTTGATAACACAATGGCATAATTTCCTAACAAAGCTTTTTGTAATATGAATCCTGTTGATTCTGACTGCTGCTTGTGTGGAGTTGATGGGTGGTAGCTCTTTGTGATGTCATGTAAGTGCAAGTGTGTGAGGGGTTGATGATAAGGGGCATTTCACCTTGCTCTTTTGAAGTATTGCAGTTGTTTAGAGGTATAACCACAAACAATAGTGCAACGTCCAGACTAATGTGGAGTCGTACTTGCATCGACCCGTTTGCACAAGGGTTAAAACATTAATATGTAGAGGTAAACTATTCAAGAAAAAACTTTCTTTTGCTTTATGAAAATAGCACAGTATAAATGTAGTCTAAATCGTTTTTATTGGTGTCGAATGTTGTTGAGTTGTGTACAGTATTTAAAATAAAGCAGGTCACGAATGATGTAAAGCTGTAATGTATTCATTTGCTTGCACTTCTGATTAGCATAAAGTGACCAGACCTCTAGTATGAATACAGGGGACATTTTTCAGAATTTCACTGTCACTGTTTCTACAGTCAATATTATCAAAAAAGTCATGTTTTATCATGTTCTATCAGAGATGGTGGGGTTTTTATATATTTTACCAGAGACAGACCAATATCAGGAACTACCAGATGTTGGCACCTATTAGTATCAGTACTGAATGTATGGTATGGTATGAAAAAAAAAAAAACGATTGAAGATTGTTTTATATCATGTCTCAGATTTGACAACAACATGTGTTTCAAAAATAAATCTGCAGTGTGTGGTTTGTTTGTATGGTCATGTAAAATTTTGAATGAACTAATGAATTGTAATTATTTCAATCTTGTGTTAATGTGATTATAATGTTCTAATAGGTTACTTATATAATATTGAATACATATTTTCTTTTAGATGGCAAAGAGAAAAAGCTCTGCCTAAAATAATAGGTATGAATAATTAAAAATAACTCTGTGAAATCTCATTAAAAAAACATATGAAAAAACTGTTTAATGTAACAGCACTTGAAAACAAGTAAAGTGATAGCCAATTTCATAACTACTCCTTCTGTAGGGCCAGATAATAATGTCTGTGTTTATGAATAATTATAGCATATACATTTTTTGGCTATGTAGCTATGTAGGGCCAAGGACAGTAGGGTCATACTGTATTTATTCATCTAGCAGTGCTTCAGCTTGTTGCAGCTAGTACATAAATTCTAAAATTCTTTCACACACACACACACACACACAGTATGTTTTTTTCTCCTAGTGAGACTGCATCTGCAACAGACTGTCTCATTCCCATAGGTCAATACTCTGAGGCTGTTAGGTTGCACTAAAAACTTGAATCAGTGTTGCACTCCTCCACATTGTTTTATTTGCTTGTATGTGAACCTCATGTTTAAATAAGGGTTAGCTTAACACATTTTTTAAAATAAAAGTTAGCTTTCATCTTTTGAAAAATAGATTAGGACATTATTTGAGGCGTTATTTGAGGGGCAGCTGCAGAGCTAGAGAGGATGAGAATTCTGAAGAAAATAGGGAGATACACACAGTATACATACAGGATACATACAGTAATTTCGAAAATTTTGATGTTGATTAAATGTTGGCTTACAGTAGCGATGGTAATTAATTATTGACGTAAAATAACTTCAAATACTTAAAATAACAGAACTGATTCTTACCTGAACTGCCTATTGTCATTGTAATGATGTTTGATGAGTTTGGCACCTGTTACACGTCATATTCTTTGGATTTTGAAGCAATGCGGTGCATTTTTTGGTTAAACATTAGCATTTTTAAAAACGAGTTTGCATAAAGTAAAAAAAAAAATTACAAATATTTTGTGTTGCAACAGTTTAACAATCTCCTGAATTTCAATTAGATCACACTTTATACACTTACATGTCAATTAAGATTCATAAAGACAAAGACAGTCTATACTATGTCTGTATTCAGTCTTCCATTCATGCTTTACAGCAAAAAGGAACAGGATGATAGATTATAATATTTCAAAAATGAAATATTTCCTGGTTTTGGAACTTACTGTAAACTGCAGTTCTAAGGACTAAATTGTGGTGTGCGTCTGTTGAGTAACAATTAATTTCAAATGAAAGAGGTTCTCACAGGACACAGTGTGAGAGGGAGAGTGAAAGAGAGAGAGAGAGGGGGAAAGAGAGACAGAGGGAGAGTGAGAGAGAGTAGATATCCAAAGAAGATACAACTTACTATCAAGAAATAATTCATAAAAGCAAACATACAGCGCTGATATGTCATCTTTACAATGAGATATCCATCATTAAACAGCTGCTTTGTGTCCTTTTTTACTATTAAGTCTCCCATTGGTCATTCACATCAATTCATTCTATGCTAATAAGTAATGGAGAGAGCCACCAAAAGAAAAAAAGAAAGAAAAAACAAATCAGCATTCAACAATCAACATTTGAATTTTAACGAGCAGAAACATATCCAGTGTTTATAAGCAGCTTGTGGCAGGGAAAGGAGAAAGAGAGAGAAGAGAGGCACCCTGAAGTAATGAATGACATGGAGGAAGCCTGGCCTGGCTGGCCTGGAAGGCTGCAAAGGAATGTGAGCCTTTGTCTGTTTGAGTAAAGAGCGGGTCAGAGGGGGGAGTACCCATTGATGAGCGCAGAGAGAAAGAGAGAGAGAGAGAGAGAGAGAGAGAGAGAGAGAGAGAGAAAGAATGAGAATGAACCTCCAGGAAGCTGCTTCCATTTCTCTCTCTCTCTCACTGTGTCCTGTGAGAACCTCTTGCAGTCATCAGCATACAGAGGCATTCTCGAGAGCCCAAGTCCCAGGGCACACAACAACTGCTTTGTCTAACCCATAAACACACACCCCACCACTGCCATCGCCCTCTCCCACCCAGTCCAGAGAAACCCAGAGGCCCATGTCCTGGTTCTCACTCACTCCCTCCACTGCCAATACACTTCCATGTCCACAAGGTACTGAAAACCTCATCTTCACTTGTGACAATATCAAAAGGTTTGAATTACATATAGTAATGGATAAATGGAGATTAAAGAGATTAAAAGGGGATACCTAATACAATTTCATGTGTAATTGCAGCATTTATATTTATATACAACCAGGTCATAAATTGTGGGATAGACAGATGAAGATGTGGTTGATGTGGTGATGTGATTGGTTCATTTTAATTAGTGAATTAGTGATTACACCCTTAAAAATAAAGGTTCAAGTTAGAACCAAAAGTGGTTCTTCACAGTGATGCCATAGGGGAACCTTCTTTGGTTCTACAAGGAACCTATTCCCGGATGGTTCTTCAAGGAACCATTTATTACCAAGTTCTTTAAAGAACCTTATTAGGTTTTTTGTGGAACCTTAAAAGAATAACCTTTTAAGGTTCCACAAAGAACTTTTTATTGAAGGGTTCTCTGAAGAACCAGTTCAGTTCGGTGCTTTAGAAAACCAATACAGGTTTTTAGCCATGTTCCTGACAGAGCCTTTACTGGTTCCATCAGGAACCTTTCATGAAAGGTTCTTTGCATATCTAGTAGCTGTTTTTTTAGAGAACTGTTAACGGTTACTTAGAAACCCATCACCTTAAACCAAAATCCTGTTCCTCTGGAAAATTTTGGATCGATTTACATTACATTACTGACCAATACCTGTCAAAGCTGTTTTCATCAACCCCCAGACAAAATTTTGTTTCAGATGTTATGAAGGGATGCCTCAGCTATAGCATGCAATAGATTGATGTGCTGCTAGAGGAAAAAAAAGACACAAATGCAGTTCTTTGCAATATATGAATTTTATATTTCTCTTCAAAATATAAAATTATTCCTCAAAATAATTGCTCATCACAAACACACAGCACTTTGACACTGCATTTTGCTACATTTGATAGCAATTGATAATGTTAATTAAGCTTAAAAAGCTTCTTGACAACACACGTAAAGCCATCATTCTATCGAATAGTGAACTGGTCATTTCTGGAACTGATGATGTACTTTCGCATTGGGCTTTTCAGGCTCCTGATGCAGACGAGTTGCATTCTTGATTCCATCTCAGGGCTGGTAGAGAGGGTTGTGATACTGGTTCCCAGCTTTGAAGAAGGGAGAAAGGGATACATATGCAGTGATTCTTTGTTAGATTAAGTTTGATATGGTGCAATAGGTCAAATGTATACAATATTAATGAGTGATTTAAAACACACACACACACACACAATTGGGTTACAATGACTTCATTATTTCATTTTCAATAATTTGAATGAAAATAATAATTTTGCAAATGATTACTAACACAAAGTACTTTACAACAGTCCTTGTGAAACATACCTGCTCAAATCAACTGAGTAGAATATTGCAGATTCCACACTGTTATCAACACCCTTGCATAGGTGGCAGATGTGTGAGGCTGTGGACCATGATGTAGCATTTTTCATCTGGGGAAAAAAAAGAACAAAGACTTCCAGTATAATAGATGCTTTAGCTTTAAGATATGTATGTTTTAGCTTTAAGTGGATTTTGTTAAACAAATGAACAAATGTCAACCTGAACTGAGTTTAACTGAGTAAGTGAAATGAAAACTAGATCTGTAGAGATTTCTGCATTTGAGAATGGGTTTGGTTAAAAAATATATACAGGGGAGACTACTGGGCAGAATATTGGCCTACAGTAACACTGGATTAGGCATATTCATGACACACGTGAGATTCATAGCTATCATGGATACAAGCTCCGAGTCCTCGGGCACGAAACACGAAAAATAAAACGGTAGATTAGCCGTCTTCCATGCCATTACCCAACCAGTTGTTAGCCTACGATAGCAAGAGATCCTTGAATTGTTTGCGAGCAGATATGGGATGTCAGTAAACTCATTTAGAAGCTATACAACTATACAACTGCCATACAACTGTAGTCATGAAATTGTGGTTTTAAAGCCATGAGATAACCCAAGCATTAATTTCAAATTCGTGGTCAATAGTCACAGCCTGAAAGAACTAGCTAGTTAATATGGCTAGCTAGGTGGACTGTTAATGTCATAGACAGGTTAAATCGTAGCAGACATAACTACACCATGAAAAAAATAGGTTATTTTTCGTATAATCAAAATATTCAATTCAAACGAAACTATTTTAAGAAAAACTTACTTGATATGTTTGCTTGGAGATGAGAGTAGCATCTTTGCCGTCAGCAGCAAGTTGTTCCCGAACGACAGAAGAATGATAAACGGCGGGCGAAACTATCAGTTCAAATACACAGTTGAGGGGCAATGAATAAAACAACCGTTATTTGCCACAGTTGGACAAACTTACATGGGCCTAATGAAATGCAATATTTTTTTTTTTTTTTTAAAAACTTCCCTCCTTCTGTGTTATTTACTAGGCCTACCAAAATGTGTTTTATTTTTATTATTAAAATAATTATTTTTAACGTCCTTCCCGACACGTCACAGTGTCAACTTTTCAGGCATGAGAGATTATGCACATAGTGAGTTAAAATTCTACACAAATAGTGTCAGGCTGTCTACACATCAGCATGTGTTGTTTTTTTGACACATCTGTTTTTGCATTGTGGTGGAGAGTTATGTTACAGACAGTCTGTCTATTTTACTTCTACTTACTTGACAGGTGATGTTAAAAAAATGTAGGTTATGAAATAAAATAAATAGTAGAGTTAACTGTGGGGATAGTATCCTACTACCAACAAGGTAAGCCACGCAGAAGCCCTGCCTCCTAGAATTTAATGTAGGCCTATATAATATCTGGCTTGTTTGTATACCTTTGTGCATTCATGGTTAGGCTAAATATGTAATTGCAATTTCAAGAGGATCCTCACCCCTGTGGTTAGGTTCTAATAATTTGTTCTAATTCAGCATTGGGTCATTACAAAGTAATCAAGTAGCCACAAATTCTTACTTAATATGAATTATAATTACATTACTTTATGACTGCTCTATATAAAAAGTAGTTGCATTTATCGCCCTTTACAATAAAAAAATGACCCCATTACAATCATTCCTCCACACAGCCACAAGTTAGTCAGTCAATAGCCAAAAAGGTTCCTCAAGGCACTAAAAGTACAACAAGGTATGACTTAGAACCCTTTTTCTTTAATTCAGTTCCCCAAAGAACCTTAAACAGCAAGAAAAGGTTCTTTAGCATAAAAAGGTTCTCCAGAGCACCTTAAGTGCCTCAGAGCACTTGCGAAGAACCAGTTTTTCTTAGAGTGTAGGAAGCATGACTGTTCGTTCTATTTGTTGATAACAAATGTAATTTGTGGGAACAAACAGGTGTTTTATTATTCTCTAAAAAAAGAGAACATTGTTAAACACCTTTTGTTTGGTGCTGTGGTGCTTGTTGTTAAATGGATCATTAAGAGAAAGATAGTGGAGAGGATACTGTAGCAATTACAGATTCATGTCATCAGGCTCCTAAAAATGGAAGAGAAAAATACTCACAACTAGATAAGGGTCTCACATCACCGGAGGGCCCATACGACCAGAGTCATCCAAGCCCCCTGCACCCGTCATTCTGCCCAATCCAGCGCACCCGCATGTCTCCAGGGGCAAAGAGGAGCCGCAAATGGCCCTTTCAAAGCCAACGACAGCTGGAGCCCGGGGCAAAGGTGACCCAAGCAGTTGCAGAGAGCAACAACCACAGCAGCTGCAGCCCACAGCCCCTTGTCTCCTCTGGGTCTAAACTGCTCTAACAATTAGAGGTCTTAGCCAGGGTGTCCTCAAAATAGCTCTGGCATTGATATGTGTTTACATGCGTACAGATGAGTCTCCATGACTTTAACATCTGTAGAAATCATCAAAGACATTTCTTTTATACAAAAATACTTATGGCGCGGGCCTCAGATTTGTCTACTTAAACTTAAATGTGATGTGCTGATGGTTCATATATAAAAACCCGAGGAGTTAAAACAACAAATGTGTTACATTAAGTTTTCCGGGACTCCACACTCCACACACTCCTTTTTACTTTTCACACCTGCTTTCACACCTACATTTCTAAGCAACAGGTTTGTATTGGGATTCACAATTACAACTGTGTCTTCATCATAGTCTCTCTTTCTCTCTTCATCTCTTTCTCTCTTTCTTCTTCATCTGTCTCTCAGTCAGTGTCTCAAATCCTGTCTGGATTTGGAATATGGACTGTTCTATATGAACAGCTTCTTAATATGTACGGGACCAACTTCAAAAGTTGGTGGGGGACTCTGCAGAAGGGACAATAGTCGTGTGTGTGTGTGTGTGTGTAAGTTGGGGGGCATGGTTACGTTGGTGCCAGGGCATTCTGCCCCAGCTTGGGATTAGTCTTCAGCCTGTTACAAGATCCCTCCTACCTCCCCCTGTCCGCCCCCCAGACGTGAAACACATCAGTCTCCACAACAAAGAGCATGCAAAGAGAGGGGGATGTGTCTGAAAAAAGCCCACTAATTATACTCTTAAATAAGTTGAAAGGGAAGTTTGTGAAGGCTTCTTTAAACAGACGATTATGAGAAAAACATTAATTTCTTTCTCATTAAAAACAAATAGTGTAGCTAGAAACTCTATCTAAATGTCTGCATTCTGGTCAGTTTTGTTTAGATATAAGGTAGCTTACTTAGGTTGGCCCAAAGTAAAACATGTAATTTATAGATATATGGTGAGGCAAGAAGGCTATCATTTGTTTGATCATTGACGCCATAGATAGGCTAAACACTTTTTAAATTCTTAATACTGAAGTTTTTAATTAGGCCTATTAGAAACGTAGAGTTTGTTGAGAGTGGTCAGATGTTTCAATGTAAAGTATTCAAACTTGGAGTTGAACACAACTACTGCCACAGTGTGAGTTGATGCAGTAGTACAGTACAATTGTGCTCGGCGTTATCGCGAGACTGCACCATTAACAACCTGCTTGACACAGTACCGAGTGCTGCCTGGCCACTGCCAGGGTCGAACTGTGTTGAATAAACGATAGGAGACGCCAACATCTGGCAACACATCATGAAAGGACGACGGGGCCAATAGAGGACTATTGTGGCGTGCAATTTCTATGTAAGTAAGCTATAACGTCCGACCGTCGAGAAACACAGGACTGAAAGTTGGGATCCCTTAGCCACCTCCGCGCACTGCAGTTGTCGCGGTCAGCGACAGTTGCCGAGTTCCTTTGCTGTTTAAGGTTCTTAGTAAGCTCCGGCTCATGAGTCTGTGCGCAACATTGTTGTCGTTACGGTCGCGTTGTTCAGCCTCAGTTCAGTTCAGCCTCCTAGTTTTGTGTTTGCTCTCTAGCCAATTGTTTGCCTTTGATTGAATTTCTCCTTATGTTGAACCATGAAACCAAGAAGTTTTCAAAAGTGAAAACATCGACGTAGGTAAATATTATTTGGCTTACGTATTTTTGCCACATAACGTTAATCTTTTAACTAAAGCGAAGGTGTCGACTCGGGAGTACTTGTAATGGACTATCGAGTTGGATATATGCCACAGGAAAGTAGCTATTTTATTATTCATGAAGTTTCTTATTGTAAAACGTAGGCACAAACGAAAGAGACATTACTTCGATGGAGTTCTGAGACAAGTTGTGGTGTCTAGTCTCTAGATTTGAAGTAACATATGGCATAAAGGGGAGCACAGCTGGAGGTAGCGTTTCCACTGCGGTGATGTCAGAGCAGCTGACTCCACAGCTTGCAGTGTAATTAGCAAACAGGGCACCAGTTTACTCACTCGCCTGCATTTTCCCTAACCTTGCTCGTTGGGCAAGCGAGCTGGAGATTGGAGAGCCTCCGTTTCTGTCGGGTGTGTGCGTGCGTGTTTGATAAATGAACGGATTCATTAATTCCCAATAAACACGAAGAGTTGAATAGAGAACGTTTTTCCCGTGAGGTAGCGTGTGTAGGACTGCCTGCGCCCGCCTCGTCCTTTATAAAATTCCATGGGAAGCGCAAAAAGTAGCGATCAACTGTTCGGACTGTTGCGACACGGAGAGGAAGGTAACTACGCTCGGACGATGGCAGCGTATGTTTATTCTAGCTTTGCTATGTTTTAATATGTATTGTGAAACATTTAACGTCTTATTAAGAGTTTGTCGAGACTTATATTGTGCAGGAAAAATGTTAAAATTCTCTGCTTATGGTATGTAACTATTTAGACTAGTTATTGCTTTTGCATCTTATTAGTAAGACTGATAATGGGCTACTAGATGTACGGGAAAAAAAAACATGCGGTTACTACGTCAGTAGAATGTATTACATTAAATGTATTTAAGAGCCTACATGTTCCCCACAGCTTTCAGTGAGATCGTTAATTTTGTGCTACTTTTCAATTAGGTCTTTTGTGTGGCCTTGTAACATCGTCCGCATCGCCCCTCTCCACCCACCACCTACCCAACACATACACTCACTCACTGTTCTCTGAATGGCCTTCCAACGTTTATTTAATATCCAGTTTTTCCTGTTTTGTCCGTCAGGTTATGAAGGAAGAATGGAGTTCCCAGACCATAGCCGCCAGTTGCTGCAGTGCCTGAGTCAGCAACGTCACCAAGGTTTCCTCTGTGACTGCACTGTTCTCGTCGGCGAGGCGCGTTTCAAAGCGCACAGAGCAGTGCTGGCCTCCTGCAGCATGTACTTCCACCTCTTCTACAGGGACCAGCTAGACAAAAGGGACGTTGTGCATCTGAACAGTGACATTGTGACGGCCCCAGCTTTTAGCCTGCTTCTTGAATTTATGTATGAGGGAAAACTGGAGTTCAGTGCCCTGCCAGTGGAAGACGTCCTGGCTGCTGCCAGTTACCTTCACATGTATGACATCGTGAAAGTGTGCAAAGGCAAGCTAAAAGACAAGGACCTGTCATCATTGGATGATCGTCTGGGAGAAGGGATGGGCATGGACATGGTGGCACTGGGCTGTCTGGACAGGGACAGCTCCTCTGATGGGGAGACACAGCAGCAAGGTGGTGGTGGTGGCAGCAGCAGCAACCACAAACAGGCTTCCACGCGGCGGCAGCCCCAGTCCCAGCAGCCCGCCCCGAGGGCCCCCCCAACTGACGACTGTGACATGGACAGCAGCAAGGGCCGGCTGGCTGTCACAGATTGTGATAGGTCCGCTGTGGCGGTGGCGGGCAGGCAGAAGGCGAACGGTCACCCCGCCAGGTCCCCGGACCTTGTAGGTGTCAATTATGTGTCAGCCGAGGCCGAGGCCGGCATCCAAACAGCTGGAAAAACAAAAGCTGATGTCAGTGGTCTGCCGTGCGCGCCCTCCCAGAGGTCCCGGGCGTCGGATGACATGGACTGTGCTCTGGATTTGTCTCTCAAGCCTCTGCCGGCCTGCCGCGACGCCTTCCACCCCTCCCATGTCTCGGGACAGCTGGCCCTCGACAGCCAGCAGCAGGGCTCTGAGCCACTTGTTAAAGACGAACACGACTTGCTGTCAGAGCAAGGGGACAGTGAGCCGACGAGCCCGGAGGGCCAGCGCTTTGGGAATAACGCCAGGAGCGCGTCCGTGACAGGGTTCGCTGCCCTCTTCCCGGGCAACAACGGCTCCAATGCCACCCTGCTAGCCCCAGAGGAGGAACTGATGGAGGAGGAGGGGGCAGAGGGGCTGCTGGTGGGGACTGGAGGAGGGGGTGGGGGGGTGGGGGAGCGGGGCCAGGCGAGAAGCCGAGATGCAGAGAGCGAGGGAATGGGGAGAGGAGTGGGGCTTAGCCTGGTGGTTGGAGGAGGAGGAGGAGGGGGAAGGAGGCTCCCGGGGGACAGTGAGGAGGAGGAAGAGGACGACCTGGCATCTTCGGACATCTCTGCGTCCAGCGGGGTCTTGTTGCCACCGGGCCAGCAGGTGTGTGTGTGCCCACTGTGCAGCAAGGTCTTCCCCAGTCCGCACGTGCTCCAGTTGCACCTTAGCTCGCACTTCCGCGAGAAAGATGGCGCTGTTCGCTCCAAGCTCTCGCCCGACGGCTCTGTGCCCACCTGCTCGCTCTGCGGCAAGACCTTCTCATGCATGTACACGCTCAAGCGGCATGAGCGCACACACTCGGGCGAGAAGCCCTACACCTGCGGCCAGTGCGGTAAGAGCTTCCAGTATTCGCACAACCTGAGCCGCCATGCCGTGGTGCACACGCGCGAGAAGCCGCATGCCTGCAAGTGGTGTGAGCGGCGCTTCACGCAGTCCGGAGACCTTTACCGACACATACGCAAGTTCCACTGTGGCCTTGTCAAGACTCTCGCCATTGGCTAGCCACCGACGAGTCTCAAACAAATCAAAACACACAGAAGCAGGCACACACACGCATACACAAACACACTAAACAACACAAAACCTTCAGCACTCGTGCCATGAGGATATTGACACAACAAAAAGAAATGTATTTGAATTGACTGAAGACTACTCAAAGCTACTGTACAGGTCTCTTCAAATCTCCTGCTGTTGCTGTACATGAGCACATAACCCAATTTGAGTGCACTGAGGGACATCCTTTTGCATTACTGTTCAGTGAGGCTTTGCTAATTTCTAATGCACATAAGTGCGTTTAATTAGTGGTTGCCCACAGTGTTAATCTCTCTCTCGTTGTGTCTGAGTGTGTGCATGGTTGAAATAATAGACGATTTAAGGTAGTGGAGAGACGACGTGGCCTTGGGCTCCAATATGTTTTTATCACCTGTTTGCTGAATGGATGGGAAAGTAGGAGGACTGGATGCACTTGTGGTTTCTCTGCTGAGCAGTGTGGCTCTCCTGAGAGAAAACAAATCGCTTGTGTGGATACACAAACACATTCTGCGCTAAATGAGCAACTGATACAACCATTTTTTGCAGAGTAGTAGAACTTATCAGTCTATAGGCTCTCAGTCTTTATACAAGACTTACTGTTCCGTTCTGGGACTCACCGTGATTGACCTGCAATGTTTATTAGACAGCAAAAACGATCTAAAATAGAAAGAACTACTGAGTATTTTGTTTGTTAGTGTTGGGAAGTGTTTCTGACAGGAAAAGAATTCTGTTCATCTATGAGAAGAACTCCATTTGCCGCAGGATGCCATGTTTGTTTGTTCTGTACATATCTACTGTAAGAGGTGCAGGCTTTGTTGAAGACGAAAGTGTGTTTGTCTGGACTGTCACTTCTCCATGACGACTCTTTCGTCTGATTATTATGCTGTAGTGAGATTATCGACCAGTTTAGTTCTGAACATCAGATGATGCTCAAGAGGGGTTTGGTGAGGAATAGTGGTGAGGTTTCTATTAAGAGGACACTTCCCATGCCCATTATGCTCTCCTTGTATTATCAAAATGGAGGAATTACCTCAAATGATGATGTTAAGATCGAACTGGGCTTGAACCTTGGGTCATGGACTATAGGATTGGCAAGGATTGCAAAAGAGTGCTATCAGGCTTCCCTAGAAGTAGCTCAACTGAACAGCAGATGAGGTTGTGGTGTGGCACGAGGTGGTCAGTTCAGAAGGGCATACATTCAGTAGCATTTCACTTGTCGTGTAAATGTATTGACGTGGGGTCCTCTTACTGGTCTGATGTTTTTTTTTTCTGTTAAACTCTCCCTTTTGTGTTGTTCTCCATCCTGTTTGTAAAGTAGGTAAACGTGAAACAAGATCAAGCAGAAAGCTGAAAGAGGTGGGTCTGTGGTGTTACTCAGAAGGTTTTTCTCATTTATTTATTTGGTTCCTACTTGATTCGAGCAGAGCGTAAACTGTTTGCATCCGCATGAAAGCAGGTAGCACTAAAACTCAAACTTCTGTATGATTTTCATCTCTCCTGAGGAAACTTGATTAGGACTATTTATTAGTATTTTTATTTGGTTCAGGGTTTTATTATCTGTTTAATTCTTGACGATTTAGAGGGCTCCTTTCTTTTGCTGGTACTATTTCAGTTGTTAGATGGGCTCATTTCAACCTTTTATCACAGGTGTAGTTACTGTTTATGTTCATGAAGTGAAGTTTTGTAACTTTTTGTCCAATGTAAAAAGAACAAGCTATCTTAACTGATTTTTTTTTCTCACAAGAGAAGCACTTGTTTTGAGCATACATACTGTAGTTTTGACACTGATACTATGTAGGCTGCTATTTCTAACTGTTTGTATATTTAATGTAAATATGTATTTTATTTATCGATATATTTGGTGTGTCAGACACAAGCTGAGCTGAGAAAAAAATGCCTCTCAAAATAACCTTTTTGCAATCCTTTAAATTGAAGGTGTTTTGACTTTCAGATATTGTTTCCCTCCTTGAGAGGTCCTCTCTTTTTTGTTTATGCCTCGATTTGGTTGATGATCAGCATTAGGTGGCATAGAGCTCAAAGAACTACTTATTTTGCCTTGTGTGAAGGACATGGTGTATCTCTGGTGCTAACACTAGATAGTTAGTGTTCCACCAATGGGCACCAACAGTATCAAAATCCGAACAAGTCAAACTACTGTTCATTCTACTGTTCATCTCTTGTCCAGTGGATTTGTCCCTGGAAGAATATCATGTCTTCCCCACTCCGTCTCTCTACTGAAGGAGAATTGAGTCTCGCGTTGCACTTTTTTTTGTATTGACCATTATGCTGGTATGTGAGAAATGTACGGAGGTAGAATTTATGCAGGTGCATAGTGTATGTGTGTCAGCGCAGAAGGCAAAGGCTGATGCGTAAGAAAGAGTACTGTATGTTTCTATTGTTTTCCCTATCCACACAGACAAGACTGCACACACACATCCAAGTTTTTTTTTTTGTTTTTGAACATTTAATTTTATATGAACCTTTGCGGCATAGCATTCTTTTCTTTATTATACTGAAGGATCAATTCAAACATTATGATTTGACTTTGTTGTAATGCTTTGCATTTGAAAGTCTGTATGAGGAGAAGAGAAAAAAAAACAATCATTTTTTGGCCTTTGTAGGAACTCTAATGTTCTGCCATGCCTTTCAGTTCTTGCATATTCATTTTCTGGTTGTAACAATCTCATGATATCAAATGAATGTCACATTGTATATTTATCAAAGCCGAACATGGAGGAATGTAGTTTTGTCTTGTCTTTCTCATTAACTCAGAATGAGGTCATTTCACGCAGCTCTTGTCAAAAGATTGTCCGTCATCTTCTTGATGTATGCATTTCACTATTCCAAGGTAGTGTAAATGACTATTCCTGTTTTTGCAGGCTAATGCAATTGTATTTATATTTCCGGAATCATTAAACGGCATTGATGTGGTAGACAAAATGTCAACCCAACCCTACTGACGGTCCCTTTTGGGCTGTTAAATGGCACAGACTGCACAATTTTTTTTCAGTACTGAACTGACCCACATCTCCTTATTGATAGATTTCACATTAAATTGCCTAGGTAAAAAAGTGACATTTCATGCCAAACTAGCACCCCCTGTTTGGTCTCTAGTCCTTGGACATTGTCTTTGTGCATGTGAAGGGTTGGGAGAGAAACACCAGCATGGAACAGAGCCAATGTTATACATTGCAAGTCTTGTGGTTCTGACCGTGGTGAACAGGAGCCACTGAATTTAGGGTTTGGAGGAAAGACCTCCATGAGTGCATGGATATGTAATTCTGAAAATGTACTACAGTGTAGAGTCAAATTAGAGTACGCATTAATACTGGAATATTGTCTTTTACAGGTTCAGACTGTGAAATTGTGTATAATCATAAAAATATTTATTGATTCCTTGTGCAAAATTTTACTGTATCTCACAATTTTGACGTGTAAAATGAAAGATACTACTAAATACAGAACTTTTTCATAGACTTTGTAGAAGTGCCATTAGATTTAATATAATTTTTTAATAAGAAAGGTATATTTTATAGGAATCAAATGCTTCAGTGATAGTGCTTTAGAAATTATAGAGGACAATCTCCTTGATTTGACACTTGATAGATTTTGATGATCTGGAATTTTGTGTGCTTTTTGGTTAGTTCTTTTATTGTGTGCCTGTGTGTGTGCTGTGAAAATGTGACAATCTCCATTAGGTCTTTTATTTAGAATGTGCATACATTAAAAAAATCATTTTCTGTGACTGTGTATGTTTCATTAAAAATCCACAATTACATTCTAGTTCTACAAACAATTGTAATTATTACACACTCCACATATTTACACATATACATTTCAGTGTTAATAATCTAATGTTAATGTGTGTATTCATTTAATGAATAGAGAAAATATGATTAATAGTTATTTGATCACTTTTTACCCATTTAGACAAAACCCAATTTTACCCATTAGACAAAAGAAAACTAGTACTCTGCCATTACCAGAAGTGCCATCCAATACCCATCTTTCACTTGCTGTGTATAGTGTGCTACCAAGCAGCATTTTGTTTTAATCAGGCAAACAAACAAAACCAAGCAAAACAAAACAGAAAAATGCATGTCTAATTTGGAATCTGCACCAATCCCTTGTAATTCTCTCGAGTAGGGTTGAAATGATTCCCCACACCCTCTACACCTAAAAGAAATCCAGCTGCTCGCCTGTGTGGTTCCCACCCCCTTCCCCCACAAAGTTCCCACTCACAACAACAGAGAAGGGGACAAGGCAGCACCCCCCCCCCCCCCCTCCCCAGAAAAAAGAAAATCCCAGCCTCTGCCTCATCCTACGGACTCTATTGTGTTGGAGGTCGAGGGATAGTACTTTAGTCGGCCCCATTGTCTGCATCCCCCACCCCCCAAACCCAACCCCCTTCAAGCAAACCATCTCTCACTTTCGGGGGACAGACACACAACGCTGTGGCACAGGCCTGCTATGCCAGAACCACAGGAATAAAAGATCGTTGACCATTGACATAAGGTCCGCACAACTACTGTATGTGGAAAATGTTCTACATCAGAGGAGACGTGGTTCTTGAAAACTTGACTGTTGGTCACCACCATAACTATCGCACAATTGAAATGATCACATTTGACAGTTTTTGACACTGCTACCACACCTCATGATATGCGTTCATTTGTTTTGTTTACATATTTTTAATGAACGATGCGTGCATGTGATTATGATGGTGACTACATGCAGATAGTGCTTGAGAAGGCAATACAATCATGGCGATATTGTTTAAACAGTAACAGTTTTGTGTGTGTGTCTGTCAATAGTGTCATTAACAACACTTACGCTTCAACTACTGCATGGTTTTATTTGTGTTATTTTTGATAACATTTTGATAATGTATTTTTTTATAAGAAACCTTTTATGTACAGATGCTTGACTTTATTCCACTTGTATCAACAAAGTGTGTGAATATGTGTGAGAGAGGGGAGTGGGCTGGTTGGTATGGTTTGATATTTGCATGCAGTCCCCAGGTAATAGGAAGACTTTGGAGAAGAAGTGAAGTGGAAAGTTGCATGTCTTCACCTCCCAAGGCCAGCGGTGGGAGCCCTTGACCTCTGCTCACAGCACCCGAGACAGCTGGTGCTCCACCGTGTTTACTTCTTTATTTATTTATTTGCATACAAAAGACAGGTGGTCACACTTGAAAATGAGAGCTGCTTGTAGTGCACAAACACACACACACACACACACCCCAAGACATGTACACACACACAGCCATAAACACACAAGACATGTACACCCACACCCACACCTAGACTCATGCATATACACATGCAAACACACACACACACACACACACACACACACACACACTCAGTAGCACATTATTGAGGTAAAAACAAAAAAACAAACCGCCTTTTCAACCCTAGATGTCATCTTTTTCTAAAGAAACAGGAGCAAAGGCACAAGGGGACCATGCCAGCACACATAACCAGCACTGATAAAAAGCACAAGCACACGCTTAAAGAGTTTGGCCAGTGATGACAAATACATCTCTGAATAAATGCTGGATAAATGTGCTGCTTTTAATTTGGGCATGTCATTGTCCGGAAAGATTTAAGTACAGTACAGGTACTATATTATTTACTTTCCAAATAAAAACCTTTTTAAACCTATTTTTAAGGTATTTTTTTTACTACAGCTTAGAAAAAGACAGGTGCAGGAGGATGCTATGATAGTGCAGACAGTGCAGGAGGATGCTATGGTAAGCCTAGAACAAAAGTATCAGTGCAAGTGCAGCTGTTTTAAGTAGTTAATATAAAACAATAACATAAAAACAACACATACATCATCATCTAAAAAGCAATATAAGCAGTGCACAAGCGTAGTCCAGTCCTGGATATACTGTAAATATATATATAAGTCCCACCTGTAACCTACAGATACCCTAACGCAAAACAGTAGGCAATGGCTCTAATCTTTCTTAGCGTCCCCTTACATAATCAATCTAGATGATTAGACGGTGATTTGGGTGTATGCCACATATATTCGGATGCAAAAAAAACCCACATTGTTGATGGTTGTTCAGTAAGAATGCATAACACCCCACACACTGTAAATGATCAACAAGTCCCCAAACTACCAATATAAGCTACATATATTCCATAAGACATTCTCACAAACTGATGATATGCCAGCTATTGCTGCAGAGGCAGATGCCTGCAATTTACAGTGACAGGAGTAAGCTGATGAAGTACCGCTTCATCACAAGCAAAGCAGGCATTAGCTGCATACAATCCTCTGGTCTACAATGTAACTGTCCACAGTAACCAGTGGTGCTCATGGTTCAGTCGTACTCCAAGGGCAAAAGTAGTAAAAATTAGTCTATTAACAAAAAATCCCAACCACAAAAAGCGGTACAGTATGGCTCGTTGGAGAACGACTTTCTCAGCTTCTCAGCTGAGCACGTCAGGGAAAGGAGTCTGCCCCAGCACATACACAGCAGGTGTTTGACTTAACAGGTGATCACAGACTCCCCTCATCTCTTATCTGCAGTAGTTTATCTCTCAGGGAAAGAGGTTGCAGGGTGTTGTGGAAACTGGAGAATTCAAATAATTTTCACTAATTCTCACTGCCTCCTGCACTGCACTGCCTCCTTTGTCCAGGTGAGAGTGCACCCTGTGTTGCAGATAGAGAATGGCATTACTCGCTTCCTCCCACGAACAATAGCGGATCAAGTGGGCTGGAGCAGTAGCTGTCTTTGTAAAGTGTATAAAGTCAGGGTAACAGACCAAAGGCTTTTGAGCTACATGGGGGTGTGGCTTCTTGGGAACTGCAATGATGCTTTCCTTAGTGTAGGCACCCTCTTCATAGGCACACTCATATCGAATATATGTTGGAATGGATGCCTCTGTTCTGCAGCACCAGCTTTCAGCCATCTTGCACAGACCTCACTTTAACTCTCTTCTGTCCTAAATCTGCAGTTATAGTGGTGGTTCAGCAGGAGGTTGGGGGCACTTCCAATACCTGCTAGCAGTGGTGGTGGGTTTGCAGTGGATTGTCACAGGTTGATGAAGGAGGTGTGGGTTTGATGGCTGTGTTGTCAGCAGACAATGCCTAGCAGCCAGTGTCCAGTGGAATGTCACAGGTTGACCAGACAAAGGTGGGGGATGTGTTTGGGGTGACTGCTGCAGCAGTGACGTTGGCAATTAATGTCTTATAAAAGCACTTATTCAATTGGCGGATGAGGGCAAACGGTTGCCAGAAGATGTCACCTTGTTCTTCTTTGGCATAGGAACAATTGTGGAAGATTTAAAATGAGAAAATGCACATAAGAAAAGGAAGAGATTAAATACGCTTGAGAACACACCTGCCAGTTGCACTTCACAGTTTAAACATCAGGTTTGGAATGTTGTAATGACCAGCTGCTTTTGGAGTATAAATATGACTAAACACATGTTGAATTTCATCTGTCACATTGTGCATAGTGGTATTATTGATATGTAGTGTACCCTAGGTTTGTGAAAAAATACTACTAAATGTTTTTTTTATTATTGTTATTTTCATCCTTATTTAATGATTCATGTTTATCACGGTCACCATTCTAATATTCATCAGAAACAGATCTTTGTCAGAGTGAGTACAAATTCTCTCTGGGTTCAGAAGCCATAGTTTACATGATCAAAATCCCACGTTTCCTCCAAACCTTTGTGAAGGTTTGGCTTCTTTTGCATTACATTAACCTGATGTTCTTTTAAGGCAACAGGGAATAACATCATATAAATTTACAAGAACAAAAGACGAATGACCTCTTTTTGTATTGAATAGCTGAGGGTGTGTTGAACTTTAATCATCAAAATTTAGGGAATCAAGTTGAGAAAAAGAACTGCTTTCTCAGCAGACTCTAGTTAAACTCCAGCATGTCCCCCGTCACAGTGTTGAAATTCTATTTGATGTTTACATATGATGTCATTTCCCATGGTGGTTGAAAAACACAAGATGATAACACAACTCTACGACTACGACTGTGGTTTCAGCCAGCAGTAACAGGCCCCTAAGGAGAGATGATACAGCAGGTGCTTACACACCTCTTTACACACCTGCATCACCACCATACACCTGCCCTGGTTAGGACTCTCCTGGCTTAATTAAACAGCAGACACACATATAGAGCAGTGTGTCTCTCAGTGCTGGGCTATGGTTGTCTCCTAGAGCCAAGTCTGAGCCACTGCTGTTGAAGTGTCCTTGGTCCAGCGCACAGATGTCTCATCACCCCAGCTAACTCATATTTATAGCACCAAGCATCACTGAAAAAGGCGCCCATTCCCTGTACTACTCAGCCCCCACCAACACACATGCGCACATGTGCAGTGAGACACCCACTTTCTCTCTCTCTCTCTCACACACATACACACACACACACACACACACACAGTAAGACACTCCCACAGACAAACTCACACTCTCTCTAGGCACAGCTGGTCCTTACAAGAAAGGGAGTGAGACAAAGCCTCACGCCTGGTCTTAAGTCAGTCCAACAGCCAGCAGGCCCACCCCGGAGTAGGCAGGCATTGGCATGTGCCCCTGGGAGAGGGGTGGAGTGGGGGGGGGGAGGGAGGAGGACCCCAGCACCGGAAGACTGAGCATGACCTTTTTCAGTAAATCGCCAGGGCTTGGGGGCTTGCAATGAAAACCTAGAACAGCTGCATGCATGGTGCCATTTAAAAAAGAATCACTTCAACACTTCACCATTCAAACAACGTCCCACTCAAACAAGGACTTGGAGGATGAAACTCAACAGAGTTAATCATACTGTACTGCCCAAGTTCATCTAACCCACAAATTGCTTAATCAACACTTGTTTGACTAGCTTAAGCCACACGTCCAAGTTACATTACTAATCTCACACTAATCATTCTTCAATCAGAGAAAAGCATTCCCTTTATGTCACTGAAAAGTAGAGATGAGGCCTTCGTAGCCACACCTCCACCTCACCCCCAACCCCCAGGCCACCTAACCCCTCCCTGGCAGTGGATGAGGCCCAACAGGCTGGCTCTAATGTAGACCTATTATTTAAGACAGGCTGCCTGGGACGCCTCCTCCCCACCATCAGCAGCAGCTGCTTGCTCACTCAGCCAGAAATCAAGCGTCGCCTCCCAGATACCAACTGCAGCAAACTCCCCACAGACTGGTCACAACTGGCCAAGCAGATCATGAACGGGTGGCCCAACTGTTGTCAAGCTCTGCCACCATGATACCCAATCACTTTGCCTTATTTCCCCTTTTGAGCATCTGCAATATGACATTAGGGTCAAAATGACATTTAAAATGTATTACATATTGTGCTTTTAGAGCTA
Organism: Limnothrissa miodon; assembly: GCA_017657215.1. Classification (NCBI taxonomy): domain Eukaryota; kingdom Metazoa; phylum Chordata; class Actinopteri; order Clupeiformes; family Clupeidae; genus Limnothrissa; species Limnothrissa miodon. The sequence goes on along the minus strand of JAGFZM010005095.1, from coordinate 14,737 downwards.
GAAAGTCACTTGCACAACATGTCACCCCAATACACTGGAAAATGTCCAACTATGTAAATAAATAAATTAGGGCTGGGCGATTTGGCCTAAAATCAAAACCTCGATTAATTGAACATTTTGACTCGATTACGATTAATGAACGATTACTTTATTTATGTTATTATTTTGCCCTCATAGTTCACTGACATGTTTTGTACAGTAAATATGCTCACATATTACAAGTGGGAGATCTCAATTGCCTCAGTTTTTAAGCTCTCCATGCTCAACATGTTGGTGGAATAACGTAACAGAGCAGTCACGTGACTCCACACATGGTAGTGTTTTTAAAGGGAAATTAATTGAAATAACTGACCAGGAAAATTTTGATCGATTATAGGTTCAGAATGTCGATTACGATTACTTTTCGATTAATCGTCCAGCCCTAAAATCAATCATACAAAAAGTTTACTTAAAGGTGGAAAGTAGTAAACAAGATGCAAAGCAATCACTTCACCAAACAATCATGAAGACTCACATCGACAAGGCATCAATTATGTCTTGACAGTTTTTCCAATAAGCATAAGTGGTTTGGGATTTTGGACCAGTATTGCCCTCTGTTGGTGAGTTTGTTATGAACAGTGGCCCTTGTTGCACGACTGCCATGTACCGACGGGAAACTCTCCTACTGAACCAGAACCTGCCAAGCTTCATAATCATGCAATTTGAATAGAAATGTCAAGTCAGGCTATGGACTACCAGAATTGAGTCACTTTGTTTTCCAAGAATGCACTTCATGATGTCCACTGGCTGACATGCCACACTATGGATCAGTGCAGTTAGTGTAGACTGACAGAATTCATTGATACCACTAGGAGGACATCCTAAAAAGTCAGAGTGGTGTATGACTGTGGGTTAACACAATCCCAAGGACTCCCAAGAAAACCTTATATCAATGTTCAGCATTTCACCCACTTTTTTCAGGGTCCCATCTGTTTCAAAGTTTCAACTTTCCCATGACTGAATGGGATTTTAACTTATTTTAGACAGAAGAGTGAATTTAATACCTTAATTGTTCCATCAATTTGTGCAATTCTACATAGATTCTAACTTGCGTCTTAAAGTCTTCATGACTGCCATAATCAAGAGAGCCCATAAATAAATACATAGACACACACACACACACACACACACACACACACACACACACACACACACACACAGAGAGATCTAGGAGAGAATATTTCTAGGTAAATACTGAGAAAAACATAATTTTTTGAAAAACAACAAAGCTGATATGTAAATTCGATAAAGAATTTATTGATCATGGATATAAAATTTCAGTAAACACATACTTCAAGGAATTTCAAGTCTTGTCCTGCAAAGACTGGTTTCAGTCAAAGATCACAGGTATGAAGGGGAAATACAAATCCAACGTCCATCATTCTTAGACTATGAGCAAATAACATTCAATTGCATTTAGAAATAACAGGTCTTATGTTTCCCTCCGAGTGTAACAATGTTTTTGGGACATCTAGAAGACACATACAATGGTCTAAACACTTTATTAAAGGACAAATACAAATATACATATTCACAAAGAAATATTGCAGTAAAGAGGTAAATATGTATATAAAACATTCATACTTGATTTTAATGGATCATTACAGTTTAAAAGTTCAAGCATATTCCACAGTCCTCTAGTTGCTTCTTGCGTGTTTCATTAGGATGAGCAGCTACAGCAGAAGGCCTTGTCATAGCGGTCGGTGTAACTGCAGAGATACAAGAGGCAACATTTGAGTTTGCCTTCAGCGCTAGTGAAGTACACCAATGGTCTCCTCAGCAATGGTCTTGCCATCCGTTGAATGCAATAAATAGTGTGGGCCACACTTAAAGCAGCTAGTTTAACCAGCTAAGAAGATCCTAAATGGAGCAAATTCACTTGCCTATTTTCCTGGTCCCATCAGGCAGAAATAAGAGGAGACAAGTGTACAGGTGGGGAAATGGCGGTTTATGCGCGCTACACACCGACCTGCATACAGGCGTTTGCCATTTGAAATCAGCTTGACTAGCTTGGGGTAGAGACCCGAATCTTACCCATGAAAATGCAGAACTGAACAAGCAGGGGTAATTTTTATGTACAGTAGCGCAATACCTCCCTACAAAATGCCTGATGCGCAACATATTTGAGTGATCCAATGTTGCCTCTCTTCAGAGGAGTGCATTTTAGGGCTTCGTCATAAGACATAAATAACAGTAATATCTACCATTTTTGCAATTTAATTTGTCAGAAATGGCTAGACTTTGTGGCAAAGCAAGGTGGAGCGACATGGCAGGAAGGTTCTCATGCATATTGACTGGAAAATGAGAGAAGCCCTGTTCTGCCCAATACAAGAAGCTGCTTCAAAAGTTTATATGAACATCAGACTTTTTTTTTGAGACCCATGAAAACAGGGTCAGCGTCATTTAGAGCAAACTAAGCCCACCCCTTAGTGTTCTCAAACTGAACACAAGCAGCTAAAGCAGAGCTTACAGCACCCCCTTCTGACCAAGAGCTTATACTACACAATGGCCATCCCACCCAATTGTGATGACACTACAGTACCCAGTGGTCTTCTCTCTTAGCTCTCAACCTCTAGGAACACAGCATGCGTGCACATGTGTACAGCCTATAGCACGATTGTGTGTATGAAGAGTACCCAATGCCCCATGGTGATGCAGTGTATGTGTGCACTTACTCCATAGTAATGCAGAAGGTGCAGCAACTACTTGAGCAGCTGACGCACTGCTGGGTGCAGGAGGAGCAGATGGGGCGTTCACACTGGGAGCAGGGCTTTCTGGAGGAACCAACCTTCAGACACACACAGCAGCTGGCAGGAGCCACAGCACCAACCATAGGCCCACACACTAACACCGATAAACACAGCACATTAGTAGTGTAGAAAGCACATTACATGGCAAAACTAATCAAAACAGTTTCATGCAAGTAATGACATAAAAGGTCAGGGTGGTTGGTTGGTAGCTAGCTAGCTAAAAGGTAAAAGGCACTTCCCCAGGGGTAGACAATGGCCTGCAGGAGTGCGCTGCATAGTGCTTCCACTCAATTTCACATTGTCACACCACTGTGAGAGGGTCATATCTATAGGCTTTTTAGTGTGAACATGTTGGCCAGTTCAAAATTAGGTAAGGACACCAGCACAGTTTGCTGTGGGTCTGAAAACACCTAAAGTGAAACAATGCAAGAGAGTTCTGTGCATCAGGCACTGGGTACCAAATGTAAAGGTATCCAAAGATATTACCTGGTGCAGCGGTTGTCTTTTTTAGTTTGCCATCAAATCCAATCACAGTCTGTCCCTTAAGGAGAGTGGGGTTTGCATTTGGCACTGGAGTCTCAGAGTCAGGGCTATTACATGATTTGTCCTCTCCATCCACTTTCCATAGTTTTCCCATAACAGCTTTGGTCCCATTGAAAAGCAAGTTCTTCGTCTTTTCTACATAGAAAAAAAAAAAATCGGCATCTGCATTTACAATAAGGTCACAAGCACGGGATTACATAGTTGCACTTAAAGGCACAGTCAGTACTAAACTAATAATACTTTTAATACCATACAAATAAGGTCACCGTTTTGTTAGAGAAAACGTGTCACCTAAACAAGAACAGTGTTTCTTCAGTAGGACTGAAGGCAGTGGATGAACTACCTTTGGTATGTATTTAGAATACGGGTAAGATATAATGGATGTTTAGTGGGTCAAAAGTATCTGCTTAGAAATATAAACAAGAGCTTCTGAACTTGAACTGGTTAACATGCGTTGGATGGGTGGGGCCTAGCGATAGGTCATTTGCCCATGTTGACTACTATTTTAACTTGCGTGGATCATTTCAAATAGGTAATAACAAATAGCCTTAAACATAAGTCACATGCTAACCATGAATGCGGAAACGGGACGAGATAGCATTGTTTAAAACACTGGGAAGCAAACAAACACAATCTTAAAAACAATTTGCCCGATGACTTGGGTTAGCATTGGTCTTAATTTGGTAGCTAATGCTAAATTAGCTGGATAACCGGCATTCGCAAACGTTGTCGCTACTGTTCAATTTCATTTACACGCCGTTACTTACTAAATAACGCTACCTTTCGAAATTTTGAAGAACAAACAATTCAAGAGTAACATCGAGTCTCTCACCATATATTTCTTGTCGATACTTGTTACCAAACACTCCTTGATTGCTCAATTCCTTTTGACTAACATGAATTTTATATTGCGAGGAGAATGTTTCTGTAAACGGACACGACCTCTTAGGCATATCTAACAAATTCAAAATACTGCAAGTTTCCGAAGCCACAAAACCTTAAAATGACAACTTTCCGTCGAGGTACAGACGCGATTTCGCGGGAATTCAGGCAAGATCTCCGATTTTGCTCGGACACAAACCCTTGCTCTTTATCACGTCCCGTCCCTTTTTGTTTCTGGCTTCTTAACTATTTCCACCTACTGGTTTGGAGTGAAAGTTCATCACCTTCGATAGACGTTTCAAGCCGGCTACAAGCTGTGCAAGGACAGTAAAACAGTAAAAAGTAGACTGCTAGAATTTATTGAAAACAAAAAAAATCTAAATGAAACCAAATTAGTAACATTATAAACAACTACACAAAATTAACTGCTAAGACATTCCTATTGAACATAATTCATATTTCAAATACATTCTAAAATAAAACCACCACATTTACAAGTTAGCCTAAATCAAACTTTCAAACACCAAAGGAAGAGGATGCCAGTGATAATTCTTGATTGACACTTTAATGTCAAGATAATGCCACATAAAATCTGACTGTCCATGAAAAAATGAGCACACTTTAATAGTAATCCCAACATTTTTCCTCAGTCACATTACACTAATTCAGCAACTCCCTCACATGTATAGTGCAACCAAGCAACATGATTTACAGGAAACTGGTTCCCCAACAACTGTGTGTCAAAATAAAACACTGCCTTCTGTGAAACTTTACACAGTTCCTTATCAGAAGATCAGCCATTGCAGTGTGTTGCGTCCATAACTCTGATTCCGGGTTGAATTCATATAGGCTACACACAGTATGTTTGATAGAGATGAAAGACTTGAATGCATGGGCGGCACCAGGGTGTATCTTGCAGTAGCTATAGCAACACCAAGATTTTGAATAGCAACATCAAAGCAACATCAAGTTTGCTCAATTTTTTTTTTTAGGCTTAGGGTTTTTTGTGTTATGTTATCTGATATGGGCTGGCTACGCTGCCGCTGCAGCTGTATCACAGCAACAGCTTAGCTACATCAACAAAATTATTCTGGCGCCGCCACTGCTTGAATGACTTGAGACTCTTCTAAGATGGATCAGCTCTAGGTGTCATTCTGAAGAATTTGAGAACCTATGGATAATGCAAAGCTGTTCCAGAACCTCTGGACGTAGAGACATTCTAGAACATTCTAGAACATCTGGATCATGCACTCTCTGGCTGGTCCAACACCAACCCACTTAACTGTTGGAAACACAGAAAACAGACAGATGTCACGCATGAACAATGAACAACCAAAAATTTGGTTCATATTATATAAGATTGATAAATACATTACATTATAATCCTGCACATCTCACAAGACTTAAAGCTGTGGTTTGAGCTGTGGTTTGTTTTACTTACTGGGAACACCAATTTGATTTTCTACAAAGCGGATATAGTTCTGGGCTTTTGGGGGAAGGTCAGACCATTTCCTCGCAGCTGATGTATCTGTCTTCCAGCCAGGGAAAGTCTCATACTCCACCTCCACTTTGTTTAAAACATCCATGTTTGCTGTGGAAAAGAGAGAACGTGATATGAAAGATTCAACTGGTGTTCTATGCAATTAGGAGTCTTAGCTTTAACGCATCATAATTACATGGGAAATGGTGGATCCGTTTTCCATTGAGCTTATAGGCCACACCAACTTTGATTTCATCCAGAACATCCAAGATATCCAATTTAGTTAATGCAATACTGCACAAAAACAAAGACAACAACAACAAAAAAGATCTGTTATTGTTCTGTGTCTTGTGCCATTGTTTTTGTGGCTTTTTTTTTTAGGTTACATCATTTACCCAAGATATCTACTGTATGATGTTGCATCTTAACAGCAGAGGGTGCCATTTAGAACATGTTTACAGATGAGACAGAGACAACATGACCAAGACAATCCATCAAATTTCACTTACGCTGTAAACCCATTGATCATGTGAGCATATCTCAGGATGATCAGGTCCAGCCAACCGCAGCGCCTCTTCCTGCCTGTGGTCACCCCCACCTCATGACCTCGTGTCTGCAAAAGCTCACCTATTTGCTAAGAAGAGAAAACATGACAGTGGGTGCAATTTGTCTCAGAAAATGTTGTTGTTGTTTTTTTCCTGGATCTCCTACCCTATATTTCACTGGAAACATGGAAAGAGTGCTGTGAGTTATAAATGAAATCCATCCTTAAAAGATCCCACCAGAGGCCTGGATAAAACCAGTCAAAATAAAAGTTGGGTCTGGTAACCGTAACCCTTGATGATTGACTGTCCATTTCCAGGGACTTAACTTGCATGAAATTTACTATAGAATTAAAGCATTAAACATAAAACGAAACTTTTTGGAAGTGAAGCTAGTCTATCTTTCATGGCGATGTTTTAATTTGCAATTATTTCCTCAATTTGAAGGGAAATGCATCTCCATATTTTGGGCATAGATAATAACACATTCAATGCCTTCAACCACATGATAAAAGGTTCTGACTGGTTCCTAGGATTTTGGTGTGTTTAAAATGACCCGCAATAATCTTGAATCCAAATTTCAGGTGTGCTAGCAGATGATCTGGCTTCATCCAGGCTTGCCTATAACAACACCGTCTGTGTCAGCAATCAACAATCCAGAATTTCATTCTGTTCCTGACATCATATTGAGGTGAATATTGAGGCCTTGCCTCATAATTTCCTTCATATGTCCTGCATGTTGCAGTAAAACAATCTCTGACACAGCCGTAAATCTATCTGTGACCCCAGAACTGGCCCTAAATTTATCTGTGGCCCATGTGACCATTTGGGAGCTATCAGGTTTTTTAACAGGTTCCTCATACATTCTGACAGCTGGTCCAGTGGCCTAATCCATAGCTAAAGGTCACAACCCATGCAGTGGGAGCTACAGTGACACACAAATTACAGATAGCAATTCTTGTAGATCTGTTTTGACTAAGATTTGGAGTTAATCATGTATTAATCATGGTATTTCAAAGAGTTTTGAGTCAGGAAAAGGACAAATATTATGATCACAGAATCAGAATCTGAGTCAAATAAGACAGTGGCCATTAGACACCTACATTGAGCTGCTCTGTCGGGAAGGCCCCGATGCCTACTCTTGTTGTGTAAGCTTTAGACACTCCATACACATCTCCAATATTTGCTGGAGGAATGCCAAGTCCAGTACAAACACCTCCCACAGTGCAGTTTGATGATGTAACAAAGGGATAGGTACCTGAGAATAGAAAACATAGTCTGAAAATAAGGTAAAATTTCAGTTCTAACACTATGATCACATATTTAATGGACAATCCCTGACAACCATAACATTATATTTATATGGCATTTTAGAACTGCAAATAAATGTTTTTTTTTTCTCAGGTTTTCTCTGAGATAACATGTTCAATAGTTCAACATTTGATACCATCGACTAGATTTTGGCTGATTTGTTAGGACTGACTGGACCTCTGACCTAATATAGAGCCTCTTGTCTTAAGTCGTACTGACAAACATGCGCTCATGCTCAAGCAATCTCGTTGTTGTGTTTCGTAGTATTAGGCTGCCCTTACACATTGTACAAGCTAGCTAGTGGTTTGTCTATTTGTATATTACTTGTCCTGTTCCCAAATTCTCCTTGATTTAAGGAATTTATTGTCACATACTTTCCACAGGTTTAAAAAATGTAGTGAAATTATGGATTGCTCACATTAATTAAAATTGTGAGGAGGATGTTGCCGTAAACAGACACAACGCCTAAAGCATATCTAACAAATCTGAAATAGTTTTGTTAACAGCTTTGTAACAACTTTTGCGGGTCTAAACAGCATACTATTCCATGAGCAGAAATCTAGACTCTAAAATAACTACATGTTATAATGTATCTGCACATTCATGTAATAAATTCATGTATCTGCCTTATGTCAAGTAACTATTTTATATTCTATGACTACAATGCTTATTACTACACCACAAAATATTTTTTTCAGTTTTGTCTATTTAATGGACTTCATATACACTTGTAAAATAATGTTTGATGTTTTCAATTATGTACAGTAGATCTGGCTTGCACTGCACTTGGTATTTTCATGGCTGAATGAAAAGAGGATGCTAATGATGAGAGAGAGGAATAAGAAGATACTAATGATCGTTACAGCATCCAGTTACCAGCTCTTACCAAAGTCAATGTCAAGAAGAGCGGCATTGGCCCCTTCAACAAGAATTTTCTTTGATGGTCCATGAAGTGCCTCGAACATGAAATGAACACCATCTCTCACCATGGGTTTAAGCTTCTCTGCATACTCCTAAAACACACAACAAAATAACACATTGTTGTTAAAAGCACCTCGGAACTATTTTTTGTCATTGCTCAAAAACTGACCTTAAGCTTTTTCAGCTGGCTCTCAGTATCAACTTTAAGAGCTGGATACATGGACTGGTACTGTTGAACAAGATGCTTAAACCTGGGGGAAACAATGATAAAGTGTGGGTGTATTTCTCCGATCTCTGAAATACATAAGAGATAGTGCATAAATTACTACAGTACATTAAATGCTCTTACTTGGAGGAGAACTCTTTGAAGTCAGCTAAGAGGTCACACACACGAAGCCCAGTCCGTGATGCCTTGCTTGTGTAAGTGGGTCCAATGCCTTTCTTTGTTGTACCAATACTGTGAAAGAGAATTGGTTCTGTTTTTTTGGCTACATGGCACAAGTGTGTATAAGAGGCACCTTAAACTGCATGACAGTGTGTTGGAGAGAGTGTGTATGTGTTTTTAAATCATATAAAGATCATAGAAAGGAAGCATGGTCACCCCCACTCTCACCTCTTCCCCTCCTGAGCTTGTCTTTGAGCCTCCAGCATGCCATCTACTTCCTGATGGAAGTCAAACACTACAGGAAACAAACAAAAAGAAAGACAGGCACAGATAGTACATTTAAATACGTTTTGGATCATCTACTATAGAACTGTATGACATTACCTATTTATTTGAATAGGATCTTATGGATGTTACCTATGTGAGCCCGATCAGAAATGACCAGTCGCTTTTCCCAGCCTTTAAGCCCTAGCAGAGTAAAAGTAATACACAATACTCCATGTTTAAAGTATTAGTAACCACAGCTTTTATACTTTGAATACGCACATTTGCAAATTAAATTATATGTGGCAGCCATTTCGCTTTACCTTTCTTCTCATTCTTGTCTCCCTCTTCAAACAAACCAGGTAAATGGATGACGACACCATTACCTGCACACAGAGACATTTGGGGTATAACCTCCACCCTTGGGGATTAAGATCTATGTCAGACCCATGACCCATGTGTAAATAACCAACACGAACCGATGAGGGAAATACATTTGGGGTTGATGATTCCACTTGGGAGAAGATGAAAGTCGTATGCTTGACCATCTACTACCACTGTGTGGCCAGCGTTGTTACCACCCTGCCAATCAAGAATGAAACAGCAATAACAGATCTCACTAACATTGTCAGGTGAGACATCCCTTGATCACTATGAAATCCCTAAAGGTTTTATCCCTGGTTTGTAATGTAATGTATTCAGGTGAGACCCAGAGTTTAGGCCTATATCACAAACCGAACAGCCTTGCCCTTTTCCCCCATGTAATGTGACTGGCATGCGAATGCTGTGCTACCCCCCCCCCCCCCCGAGTGGCAACGAGCCCCTTCAGCATGAGAGGGAGCTATTTTAACAGTCTTGGCTTTGGTCTGTTCCATCTTCTGCTTGGTTCAGGGCTCTGGCCTTCTCACATGTCGAGACAGCCTGGGAATGTGACCCTGCTTTGCTGAGGTGGGGCTGAAGCTTGAGACTGACATTTACTGAGGACACAGACAAACCCCTGTGTATTTTGGGGTGAAGATATACTACTTTAAGCGAAACTTTCTGTCTGTCAGAGGCTATAATTGTTTTAAATTTGTTTTTCAAATACAGTACTGAACTAAGTACGGTTTTATCTGTCAATGATGAGTAAGAATCATCTATTTTATCACAGTATAAAAAGTGGAACTGGTTACACTGACTATCTTTACTATGAAATGAATTATACTGCTACTGCTAGATGGATATGTTAATTTGCATCCCTTCAAAGCTGACAATATGCCTGAAGTAAAAACAATACCTCAGAGTCTCCTCATAACTGAAATCTTTCAAAACTCATGAATCTGAATGGATGATAATGTACGTACTACATATTTAAGCATACAATAAAATCACCAGTAGCCTGGCTACTATGTATAGAAAACAAAATGAAAGTAGGCCGAGAAAAACAAGCATGACACTTATGTACAGTACCTGGCACCTGCAAACCATGTCGGACTCCGTTGCCAACAAGTCGACAACTTTCCCCTTGCCCTCATCTCCCCATTGAGCACCAAGAACTACTGTAACTTTGTTCCCTGTCTCGCTCCGCGGCCGCTTCTGCCCTGAAGCAGGAGGATTTGTGTAATTCTTGTGGTCGTTTACTGACCAGCCGGACATCTTTATAGACTTCAGATTGCTGAAGTAGCCGCGCGGAATGGGTAAACGGGCGCAAAGCCTGTCTTGACAGTAACTGGTGTTAGACGGTTTGCATAAACCGGGGGATTTGGGGGCGTGACACGACCTCAGTGATGTTGCGTAACTATGTACCGCCTAGCGGAACGCAACTTGACCACCACATATTGTTGCATAGGCCTATACCATCCGAAGAAAATTAGGCCTAATGAATATACACTTTTCACATCTTTACATTGACAGGTAGATAGATAGATAGATAGACATAACATATCTAACATAACAACATAGATCACGAATATAGTCAAAGGCGCTTACATGCACTTTTAGCAACCGCACAGCCAGTTGTGCATTTCCTTTAAGATGTATAGGCCTATAAAATAATAGGTCTTTTAAAATAAGACCAATATCGAGGTCAGTTACAGAGAAAACAAGGAGAGTTCAATGCACTGTTTTGACCCATGGAATGAAAAAAACATGTAACTGCTTGACCTCATTTATAGTCTATAACAAATAAGACATAAATTAATGTAGTTTAAAGGACAATTTTGTTGTGAACCAATTCATGGCCTGTTCGAGGTCACCAAGTGCTGTCTTTAAGGATAAGAATTTATAAAATTTGATGCGACGTATGAATAATAAACCAGCAACTAACACGTTGTGGCCTATTAAGTGCAAGCCCGGGTCCTATTGTATCATAGGCATACACATTGAATCAATTTTCCATTTTTTTTGGTAGGCTATTTATAGAAAAAAAGTCATCCCCTCAATGTCTAAGTTATATTTGACGAGATGGTGCTTGGTGCACACAAATGCTGTCGCCCAGTGGCCTAGTTCAACCCATTACACAAGTATATTGAGTGCAGTGTTGGGAGAAGACTGAATGCTGCATCTGTGCATGGTTGGCTTTTGGGTGCGGATTATTAATGCATAAATTGTAAAAATATTTGTAACCATTCTACCATTTCTAAACGTTCAACCTTTTATCCATTCAGCAATGTTGCAGGTGACAGTGGGTCTCCGCTGAAATGGGTAAATTTCCACTTTATAGTCTGTGAAGCTGCACTGTATGCGTAATTTCATTGGCTTTTGGCATGCTGTCAATATTCTTTAAGGGCGTTTTCCTGAATATTTATAAGCAATAAGCGACTTGAAGTGCCGAAACTTTAGAATAGGATGTGATTTATAAAGGGAAATCGGCATGGAATGTTCTTGCTTTTATAAATAAAAATATTTTTGTGCGCACATTCTGAGTATCGTGCGTACGCCATCTTCTGGCGTAAATTCTGTCCAAAATTTCATAAATTAGGCCCCAGTCTGGTCTACATTATAGATATTGGCCTCATACACAGCTTCCACTGCGTCAGTCATACGTCACCTAGGGCTTTACCATAAGAGATATCCTTACAGGCCACATCTTAACACATAGCATCTCAGGGTATACAAATGTTAAACCATAATAAAAAAAAAATCTATTGACACTTTAATAGCTACAAATAGGCTACAGTGACATGCCATTTTATTATGTTGTTTAGGATTTGGATCCTGATCATCAGATGAACAGCAATCTGTGAGACTGGACTAAGATGTCTGGTGATTCAGTGTTCCTGGGAAAGGTGACTGAAAATGACTAAAGTTTGGCTTTGAGATCATCATATTGTCTGAAGCACAAAAACAAACCTTATTCAAATCCGCTTTATTTGCATTTGCAGCAAACAGCATTTCTTAAAGTACATTTGTAAAGAAATACATAAAAATAGTATATACACCAGCTTATTTTTAAATAAATATGTTAAATATGTTTTGTTCAAAGTTTAAAGATTAGATTGGGATAATTTATTTTGCAAAACCACTTACATTGCTAATTCATGCTCTGCTATTGTAGTTTTGGCTTCCATTCCATGCACCATACCGTTATTTTTCTATATCATAATACTGAAAACAAAAGCAAAATATACTCCAACATATAAAAAAATAGTCAATCTATAACACAACATACAAAAAGAGTCCCATCTACACACAACATGCCTGCAACAGCACACCCTCAATAATAATCATTATAATAAAACAATCCAAAACGCTATCTGATGACGGTTGACAAATCTTTAGGAGCCTCCAGGGAAACAGAAGATCCTCAGCTTTTCCTCTTTCCTTTGGTTCGCTTTCTCCTTGACGTACCTGTTGGAAAAGACAGGACAGTGACTAGAAGTGTTTGGGATTGATCTATTGAATAAGCCAGTGCATCGCATGCTGAAGAAAAGGATAACTAAGCAGGTACTGATCAATGGTTTTGCCTCAGTAATGATGTAAAGACTCAATATTATTTCTCTCTCTTAGAACACAGAAAATTTCTTTACATTTCTTTTCTGAAGCTCGTTTTAATTGGTTTAAATAGGGGATAAGCAACATTCTGTTTTTCTCTCTCACAAGCTCCCTCTAAAGACCGCTGTATTGCATTGCGTTCTATTGGAGGCGGACCGCGCTGCTGAACATTGCAAGTGCTGTATCTACCGCTATTGGCCACGGTGGGGCATTCTACACCGTGCATTCGCCGTGTAATGACTCATTTTAGCATCCTAAACAGTATGAAACGGATTAATTAAATGAAAAATGTTGCATAGTGGGCCTTTAAGAAAAAAAAATCTCCATTATGACACATATTCTTAAATTGCTGCCAATTACATTAGAATGATTAAAATCATGACACCCCAGAAGTATTCAATCACAATCCTATGGATTAGAAATGGGAAATTAGTAGTGGTGGTGGGCTGTTTTTGGCCGGGTTCGCTTTACCAGTTTCACAATGGCCAGCAATGGTTTTAACGGACATCACAGCATTACGTGCCCATAGGTTTCTATGACACCATTGTATGCAAAATATGAATTAACAATGCAAACTTGCAAATGGTTTATTGTAATGGAATTGGCTTGAGACTTGGTGTTAATCAGTATTTAGGCAGCAAATGAGCCCTTTAAATCTAGATAAATTTCAAGATTTCAGTGAATTTAATCAATATTATAAAATTTATCTACTAGAAATTATAAATGAGAAGCACATTAAACAAATTCAGTGTAATCCTCATGTGGATACACACACGGCACATCAATGGTAGACTCAGACGGACTAATGCAGGTGGAGAGTCCTATCCAAGGGCACGGTGCCTGGTCCAGCGGTGAAAATGATTATAACAAACAGAGGCCAACAGACACTTCAGACACACACAGACACAAGTTTCCCATCTGATTAGCACAGCAGGACAAAGACACTCTGAAGGAGGTTAGAAAAGGCATCTGCAGAGAGGTTAGAAAAGGCATCTGCAGTCTGTTTCTTGGATAGAGACAGACATCTCTCTGAGGTTAGGAAAGAACATGGTTTTGCGTTTGACATTTGGGCGCGTTAGTTTTGCGAGCCGGTCGACCTACCTCACTGCAAAACACATGCAGTTTTATTTTTAGTGTGTCCTTTCCTTTTGACACTTTCTGTTTTTGAACCAGAGAAAAGAACATAACAATTCAGAGATGTTTTTGCCCAGGATGTTGAGACCATTCTCAGACCAGTAAAAATGCAAGATTTAATATACAACATTTGCTCTTTTTATGTTTCTAAAGTAAGACTCAGAGGGCTGTATCTGCAGGTGTTTAATGAGAGGCATCTTGAACTGTACATAAACACTTTACATAAAAAACAACTCATAACCACAAGTGCTGTGATGAGAAAACTTTGTACATAAAATGACAACAGATTACCTTCTTGGCTACTCTTTTTGTTCTTGCGGAAGAGCTTATGTTTCTTCAGCTGGGGGTTGGGGGGCGCGGTAGCAGGAGTGGGAGCTGGGTCGATAGGCACTGGCTCAAGCAGGAGAGGCCCGGAGGGAGGCAAAGGGGCAACTTCCTGGAGAGCAGCCGATCCATCCAGAACATCAAAGCCCCGATTGCCCTCACCCACAGAGTCTGGAACATCGAAGCCCCG
>JAGFZM010005094.1:0-47224 GCA_017657215.1 Limnothrissa miodon | reverse complement strand
CACACACACACACACACACACACACACACACACAAATGAAACAAAAGGCACAGAGGAATGTGAGAATTGCAACTTAACGCCTAGACTCTGTTAGATTTGTTAGTTGAAAGTAACAATAGTGTTTGCACCTCACTCATCTAAGTGCCAGAACACACACACACACACACACACACACTAATAATCAGCCAACACACACACAAACCCTGAGGGCTGCCTTGATCTTTCACCTTTTTAAAGAAAACTTCCTTGAAGTCCAATTTACGAACTTGCACACACCCATAGACACACAAACACACACACACACCCTTAGAGACCCTCAATATCTACCTTAGAAATAAGTCCGCCTTGAAGTGAAGTTGAAAAAGCTACTCAGCAAGCAAACACACACACACACACACACACATGCACGCATGTATGCATGCACACACACACACACAGAAAGGCACCACCTACCATTCACATAACATGAATGGAGCCTTAAGCCCTCACCACCACCATCATCTCTGGAAAACATCCATGGAGGGCAATTCATGGAAAATGCCTGTGCTCACGCACACACACACACACACACACACACCAGCTTCATCTCAACACTCCCATGTACCTCAAAGCTCTTGGGGTGGTAGTGCTGTGCTTTGCTGAGCTGAGCTAAGCTAAGGTGAGCTATGTTATGCTATGCTGTGCTGTGTGGCCGGGGGTAGACGTAGGCAGGCTTTGGGGCTGTGGGGTTTACAGACTGTGGCTGCACCACCACATCAACTATTCCAAGAATGTCACAGCAGCCCTGCACAGGCCACTAAGCCTTCAGTGTTATCTGAAATCTAAGCGCTCAAGAATGCAGAGAAAGGGCTTTGGACGACACTGTGTTTTGTTGCGTGCATGTGAGGGAGTGTGTGTGCACGCTAGTATGTGTGTGTGTGTTTGTGTGTGTGTGTGTGTGTGTGTGTGTGTGTGTGTGTGTGTGAATGAGTTAAGCAAGTGTGTTTTCAAAAATTCAAAAACTGCAAAAATATCAGTGGTGTGGCAACCGGTTTTTAAACCCTCTCTTTGAGACACCCAAAAAACAAGACGGCACGAAGGCACTTCTTGGGTGCGAAAAGAACTTCAGAAAGTGTCAGATTTCTATCAGTCTTTGTAAAAGCCATTGTAAAATTTAGCAAACACTTTATTTCAACTTATTTCCCTGACTGCTTATAAACAGAGAGATCCATTCTATCCGTTAAAATATGCTGCCCTAACATTCCAAAAAATTTGTGCAACATCACACACCTTGGGCTTAATCTGACATGATACTGTAAATGTCACAAATGTAAAACACACACACACACACCCGTAGCACTAGTTAGCCATAGCATATCTTTCTCACAGGCCCTTCTAAAACATGGAGTACGAATCCTAGTCTTCTGTCAGTTCCAACACGTGACAAGCAAAAAACAACTGCGTTAGTGATGCACTATAATCTATAAACATTTCAGAGAGAGAGAGCAGTATTGAAAATTGACATACCAATTTTTTGACAGATGATCAAGGAAAAAAATAAAGTCGTCAACACACACCCTCCCTCTACCCGGACATCAACCCTCTCAGTCTAAAAAACATGCAGCCTATTGTTTAATTCATGTTACATACAAGTTTGATTTAATGCATTAAAGGGGCTATAATGTTAAAAATTGGAATGACCCAGGACCATCATGGCTGCTATACATCAGTATGAGACCTAAAATGAACTCATTATTCCATCTAGGGTGGATAGAACTGTGGAACGCAAGTGTAGGTGAAAAAAACTCCAGAATGCAGCCCTAGGTAATGCTGCCCGTGCCGTTATGAGCCTGCCTGAGAAAGTTGAAGCATACATTTACCTTTTACTTTTATGCATTTAGCAGACGCTTTTATCCAAAGCGACTTACAAAGGAGGATAACAATCAAGCTACATAGAAGAAACCTTAAAGAGCATACAGCTATGGGGATAGGAGCGCATCTGTGGAGTCAAGTTCAGTGCACTGAAAGTTATCAAAATGCTAGGACAGAAGGTGCTCTCTGAGTAGCTGGGTTTTCAAGAGCTTTTTGAAGGCAGATAGGGATGCCCCTGTTATAGTTGCGCTTTGGTAGGTCATTCCACCAGCGTGCAACAACACATGAGAAGAGTCTGGATTGCTTTGGGCAGGGTGCTGGGATTGCCAGACGACAGTCATTTGAGGACCGGAGTTGACGGGGGGTAGCACAAGCCTTTATGAGAGCACTTAGGTAAGTAGGTGCAGAGCCTATAAGCACTTTGTAGCCTAGCATTAGTGACTTGAATTTGATGCGGGCAGTGAAGCTCAGTGAAGCAGAGGGGTGACATGCGCACATGTCATAAAAGAGCACAAATGTTGCTTGAATAATCTCCTCTTGCTTTAGGGTTGCTCTTTGCCTAGTGTTGTCTAAAACAGCCCACAGAGAAATCAAGATAAGCACGAGCACACACTGTGTGTGTGTGTGTGTGTGTGTGTGTGTGTGTGTGTGTGTGTGTTCGCGTAAGTGAGTGCGCAGAAGTGAGAACACTAAAACTGTGTGGCCCAAAACGCACTCACCTCTTTTGTGCAGCCAACCCTCCTTCACGATCACCACGCCGTCCGACATGCTGGCACAGAGCGGCAGCGGGCAGCCACTGGATCCAGGGGTGCTGACGGAGATACACTACTGCAGCTGCTGGTGCCCCGGTGGCCCCCGAGAGAGACAGAAAGAGACAAAGTGTGTGTGTGTGTATGTGTGTGTGTGTGTGTGGGAAGCAGGGAGGGAGAGAGGGTGGGTGCAGCCAGGAGCCAACTGGGGAGTCGTCTTCTCTCTCAGGTGACCTACGGGAGAGCGGGACAGGAGACTAAAGATTAGCCCCACAAACTCTCAAACATTAATCTAGCATGCAAACAAGCCCCTGGCCACTGGGAGGACAGAAAAAAGAGAGATGAAGAGAGAGAGAGAGAGAGAGAGAAAAAGAAAGAGATGGATGCCACTCCTCTATTTCCACTGGGGCAGATGACAAACAGTGGAAAAAATACGGGGAGAAAAATAGATAAATAAATGATTGCGTGCCAGACAGACGATCATTGAGTTCGGCCGGCTGGTGGAGGTGCGGATACCCGCCCGGGATTATCTATTGGCTTAACATTTCCT
The DNA here is from genome assembly GCA_017657215.1 of Limnothrissa miodon. Classification (NCBI taxonomy): domain Eukaryota; kingdom Metazoa; phylum Chordata; class Actinopteri; order Clupeiformes; family Clupeidae; genus Limnothrissa; species Limnothrissa miodon. The sequence goes on along the minus strand of JAGFZM010005094.1, from coordinate 44,074 downwards.
CATTGGCTTGATGGGAGCCTGTGCTATTCTGTTTGTACGTCACGGTCAATCATACAACCCAGGCAATCCACATGATCCCTTCGTTTGTAATTACTGGAACTTGTATGTGTGTGTGTGTGTGTGTGTGTGTGTGTGGGGGGGGTCCTTTTCTGAATGGTCTGGATATAAAAACGTTGGGCTATCTCTAACTCTAATATGAGGAGATGTCTGTTGGCCAGTTGTTGTTCGATCCGATCAGATGTGCATGAACACAATGGCACCAGCGCAGGCAGCACAATGCAGCATCAATAAAAAGGCAACCACACTCATAGGGAAGCATGTGTCAAAGACAAAAAGAGTGTAGAGTTAAGGCACTTTGAAGCATGGGATTACTTGACTCAGAGGATCTTGGTTTGCCTTGCTGGCCTAGAGAGAGAGAGAGAGAGAGAGATAGAGAGAGAGAGAGGGAGAAGGAGAGAGAGTCTTGAGTGTATCCCATTGACTAGTTATAAATGAGTCACACATGGGGTTAATACATGGGCCATTGAACTGGACAGTAAGGTGCCACACTGTGCACACTCTCCTGCTTTCCCTCCAAATCATTGTATTTACTGGGCAAATCATTACACGCTGCAGGTTCATGCTCAGTCAAAATAGTGGAGCACGCTATTTTTACCCAGTGGAAAAAATCTACTCAATTACCGTGCTGGCTTTGAGTGCTAGCTAGGCTAAATCCCATGGCTGGCGGCAGTGCAGCAGTGGTTGCCACAGGTCGAAAAGTGGCTGAATAAGCCAGCATGCTGTCCTGCAGTGACTAGAAGTGTGTGTGTGTGTGTGTGTGTGTGTGTGTGTGTGTGAGACTCATCGATGGTCACTCATTAATGGCCATACTCTCCAAAGACGCTTAAAGCTCAGCATCTTGTTGTTTTGCTCTAAGACATTCAAGCGACTTGGCTCACACTTTGCTACAGCTTTGTGGAAAAGTCAATACCATAGCGCATAGATAAAAAATAATCCCTATAGGCTATGTGTAGTGCTTTATGTACTTACAAATGTAGTTCATTCTGCACAATACCATCTAGAAACATGTCAGCGCTATGGGTGAATCTGCGAACTAGTAGCATAGTGAATAAAGAGTGCAGGCTGTAGGCTATTGCATGGCTTTGTTTTGAAGGAAAGCCGAGCTCGGCTGGCTGTGCGCACCAAAGGCGATGTGTGAGGTGAAGCCACACACAGGAAACAGCAGTCCCGATGCACCTCTGGCCAACACACGAATGGTCAGTAGTGTGCAGCTGCACCTCAAAGAAGCCTGTCTTCAGGTACACACGCACGCACGCGCACACACACACTAGGTTGGAGGGGCTAGGTAGACCCAGACAGGCAGCAGCAGTCACTGTGCCTGATGGAAAGAAATGTATAAGCTATTTATTTTGCAGTATTTTCACTCTTTTGACTAAGAGCATGTCCTCATTCACTCATTCACTTCTCACTAACCCACTCTTACAAACAGAGCATACACACACATACACACAAACTACCAAAAACAGTGCCGGTATTCCAGGTTTGGTGTTTTTTGGAAAGGGGGAGGGGAGGAGGTGCTCCAAACCTGGGGCTGGAAACTATCCGAGTGAAACAGCTTCCAGGAAGGACTCCTCTTCCTGAGCTTAATTCCGCAGGGGGCTGAGCAGCCTGGAACATGTGTAAACAAAGGCCCACTCTACAAACCACCAGCCCCCTCAGAGGAAGCAATTTGTTCATTCATTGGTGGCCAGAGACTGCTCTAGGCCTAGTTCTACTCAGGGCTTCATGGTGTCATGATCAGCCTCAAGTGATCCTCTTCACCGGCACAGCCACAGCCACTGGATATTGTTTCTAAATGCGTGCCTTTTTATCTGCCTGTGTAATTATGCCTCAACTATACACACATTATTTATCATTTGTATCATTTTGCTTTAATGTTTAATGTAAAAAGTTTCCTTTTTAAATTGCTGTTATAGAATCAATTCAATGCCAAAAAGATTTTATACCTGTAAAAAGATTTTGTACCCATAAAAAGATTTTGTAATAGAGTTTTGTAGTTGTATAGAAAAATATCTGCCTTGTGTATGCAAATCTTGTAGAAATATATTTGTCTTAATGAATACGTTTTGCACACGTGTAGAGCCAATGAAATATGCTGAATTTGATTGAGAGATTTTAGAGGAATGCTAATTTCATGAGTTAACTTAGTTAAATTGGATAACACCACCACCCCTAACTTCAAACAAACAAACAAAAAAAGAGGAAGGAAAAAGAGCTTGGCGTGGTCACTGGTCATAAACAAGCAGGCACACAGCCAATCAGAGCTGAGTGTGCAGAGTGTCCTTTTAAAGAACTGAGATGAACCAGTGGTGTCGCAGATCCTCAGCCAGGGGCAGAGAAAGAAATAAGGAAGAGAGAAAAAAAGAAGACAGGAAGAGAGGAAGAGGAGAGATACAAAAAGACAGATATAGATTAAGTGAGACATAGAGACATAGTGAGAGAGAAAATGAGAGAGAGATACACAAAGAGTGTATCAGGAAGGGGCAGGAAGAGAGATCTTTAAGAGAGGTCTTCATGCCCATCAGAAATGTGTAAATGCCAACATTCTTTTGCTTGCACTGAGAGAGTGATGAGGCAGGAAAACGACAAGAAGAGAGGAAGAGAGGAGTGAGGTGTAGAGAAAGAAGTAAGAAGAGGTCATGGAGAAGAGAGGGAGAGAGATTGAGACAGAAAGAATATGGGAGGAGAAGAGATGAAGAGACAAGGTCAGAGGAGAGGAGAGGAGAGGAGAAGCAACCCAGAGTGGCCATTAGGCCCTGGGCAGAGCCAACTCAGATGCAGCCCCTCTAGCCTCCTTCCCCCAACTCTCAGCTCTTTCTCAGATGTGGCCACTGGCCCCACACATCCATGGGTGTGTGTCCTTCTCACAGACATAACATCTACCGCTATCTCTTTGCACGGCACACACAGCTGACAGCCCAACACAGAGCCTCCCTCTCTCTTACTCAGTTCATTTCAGGAGTCCATTTGTGTAATGCAAAATGTTCTGCCCTTAGATATGACTCATGCAAGCAAAACATTAGTGAGTAGAAGAAGAAGAAGAAGAAGAAGAAGAAGAAGAAAGGGGAAAAAAAGTTGGCCAGTGGCCAGCAGCAACTGAGTGAACCCAATACCCCGAGTGAGCGAGTGAGCAAGTACAGGTCACATGGGCACTCAGAAGGAGAGCAAGGACCCAGGGGCTCCACCCACCTGCCTGGACAGACCGGCCTCTCAAAGATCATTGATCGCTCCAACCTGGCTGGGCCAGTTAAAGCATTCAATGCAAATCAGTGTCATGCGACACAGAGGCCAAATGCACAAACAGCTACACACAAACACATGAAACACACGAAAGGAGGAAAGGCAGACAGAAAAGGGCAGATAAAGAGAGAGCGTAAGGACAGATGAGGGGAGAGAAAATGAGAGAGAAAAGGAAGGGGTGGAGCGTTTGTTTTGTGTTGTTGTCTGTTGTGTGTCGACGCTTTCTACATTTCTGAAACATGTTTCCTTGTTCTCAATGGTCATGTCCGTAAAGCATACTGAATGTGAGTGTAAGGGAGACAGATGAAAAGAAACCCCAGAGAAAGACAGGGTAACAGAAACAGCAATATGGGAGAAACAAACAAGCAGACAGAGAGCTAGAAAAGAAGACAAAAACACAGGGACAAAGAAAACAGCAAGAAGAACCAACAGTGAGGAGGAGGATGAGAAAAAAAGTCTCAAGAAACAGAAGTGAGAGAACAGTGGGGTTTGGGGGAAGCAAGGTTAGTCTAACGGCCACCATCAACCTACGCTCCTCTCCTGTTTTCTTCTCTTCCCTCCTTGTCCTTCCTTCTTTATTAATCCCTCTTCCTTCAGAGGTGAGAAGCCACAAAGCTCAGTGTGACTGCTGCTGCTGTGGTAATGACAACAGGGACAAACATCCTGCTGGACCCTCTCTGTCACATTTCCACACACATACTCTCTCTATATTCATTGAGGTCACTGTTCAGAAACTGTACTTCGGAAATGTAATTGTTACAGTTACAAGTTTCCCTACTTAAAATGTAATAGTAGTGTAACTAAGTAATCAAACTAATTACATTTGCTTACTTTGCAATCATCATTCCACATTGAGAATAAGTTTTGTCTACTGTCAAAATTCTCCAAAGCTCCCACAACACTGCCACAGCACAACACCTCTTAACTCATCTTTGAATGTCTATGCCTGCTAACTCAAATATTTAACATTCATTTTGGTGAACATTTCTAAGCCTACTAGAGATCATTTCATGCAATGGGTCAGGTCTACAATGTGGTTTCTAATATATTTCTAATATAATTATATATTACATAATATTACATTAAAAAAATTTAATCCCAATTTTAAGTAATATAACTGATTATTGTTCCTTTTATTTTGTAATTATATCACTTAATTTCATGTCACATTGAATGTCACTAATTGCAACTAATTAAATTCCACCACCACTTGCACTGCCATTGGAAGCTGAGGGACATGGAGTGAGGGCGAGCCAAGCTATGTGGCTATGTGCATTTTCATCATCGTCACCACCAGCACCATCATCCATCGTCATCAACACCATGATAATCTGAGGTCTTTGCAGAGTGACGTTGTGGTGGCTTACTCCCTTCCTCAGACAGCACTCAAGTCTAGTTTGGTGCCCCAATTCATGCCGTTATTACTGGAATAAGTGTGATGTCAATGATGAATAGAAAAAGTAGAGCTATTTATTAAGTCAAATTCAAATATAGCCTCTCTCTCTGCCTCTGTATGGGAGGGAGGCTATATTTGTGAGAATCTAAGCCTTCTATTCCAAAGGCAATAGCCTGTCTGAGCAATTAGGCCTACTAATGCCAGCACTTGAATGCACTGGCATAGGGAAGACAGCAGGTCTTTCCTCAGGTTAGCATGAATCAATCTGTGGGCAAGAGATTTCTCATTCAGAAAAAACGAAAAAGGTTTGTGCGGAACAAGGACCACCCACCTACAAAGCTTCCGCTTTTTGTGTTTGGTCTCGTTTCCTGTCTGTCAAAGAGCTGAAATGCACTGATTGGCAAGTGTGACTTTTAGACGAGCTAAGGGGTCTAAGAGGTCCAAGTAGCTTCCTGTTTCACCAAGACATTCTGGGAGAGAAACTAAGCAGACCAGACACAAGAGTATCTTCCTTTCTTACACACAATTTCTCTCTGTCTTACACACATACACACAACAATAGCTTGTTGTATGCACCATATTGTACAGAACCCTCTATATTATTAAGTACATCTTACATTTAGCCTCATAAAACTAAAGGTGTTAAAAAATAAAGTAGGCTAAATAGATACTGAATTCTAATGTTTTTTCTTTTAGTTGATTTTTTAGATCCAGACCCAGACAAATCTAAACACAAACAAAGGAGAAGCAGTGTGAGTCAGGTGATATATGTTTAACGCTGATGCTGATGTTGTGTCCCAGGGATGACTCTGAGAGGGAGGGGTGGTGCAGTCGCTTTCACGCAGGCACCTCCGTGACGCACGCACAATGAGGGAGCCTGTGCTGGAGGAGAGCTTTCCAACAGCATTCCTGGGATTCTGCACGCTACTGGGGACACTTTTTGCGTAAACAAGGCAGGCTGGAGTCCTGAAGGACGACCCAAAAATCCTTTAACATACTTCTCACAAGGGAGAGTTGATGAACGAAGGGTGGATAATTTCCATCACATCACTAAATCCCCTGCCAACACCCACCCCTTTCTCCTACCAACCCCATGTCACATGCCATCTCTAAGCATACAAACAGTGGTCCAGCATGATCTCATGACCATTAGCAGAGAAAAAAAAAACTATCCTCAACAGGATAAACATGTAAATTTATGTAGGCAAAACTCCTGGTCCGGACGGCAGTTGTCCTCTGAAGGCTTGTTGACCACTGTTATCTACTGTACCAAGAGAGGTTGGCAAATATTATTCAACAACGAGCACCACCACATCTGTTGATAGTTGACCAAAGGCTTTACCGTCTGACGTTTTCATTCAAGCGAGAAAATATTTTCAGGAAACGATCCCCACTTGTAGCTTCGGGTCAGATCATCCTGTTGTTCAACATTAAAACAATCGATATTTTCAGGAAAGGATCCCTGCAGTACTTGCAGCAAGGGGGGCAAACACGAACACCGCCATACAATTGAGGCTTGGGTACAGAAAAAACAACCAATCACACACACAAAAAGAAAAGAAAATCGAGAACAAAAAGGCTGTGAAAAACAACTAGGCTACATTACTGCACCCGAGGGCACCATGTGGACAAGGTGAACTGAAACAAGGCAATGTAAATGGGCACACGTCATCCAAAAGGGGGATAGGCCCGTCTCACAACAAAGTCTAGTCTGCAGTGGGCCCACTCAAAAGTCAGGAGCATGGCACTGATCTCATTAACCCACTGTAAATTGACGAATAATAATATTTAACAGCAGTTCAAAAGTAACAACTTGCTACTATCTTTCACGTCATTGTAGGCCTAAGGTTAAATGTTACCTTCATCACTTTTGTGACATGAGCAGAGGGCTGGAGCATGCAGTTAATCATTAATCATTAATATTACCAATATTACCAACATTATCAATATTGACTCATTCATATATATATGTAATTATATATCTAATATATATATGTATATATATAATGAGTCAATAACGCAGAACGCAATGCCACACAGCAATATTTTCTGTAGCTTCTACAGCTACATGCATTGCATGCATCGTGTATATTTCAAGTACGCTAAACGGAATTATGTTCATGCAAAAGTGGGATTTGTTGAGTAAAAATGACTCAATCTTGATGTGCCGTTGTAAGTTGCCTATTTAAACTGAAGAAAACTGCGGCCTGTAAATTGTTATGGCAAACAAGGCATATAATTCAACAAGAATATAGGCTACCAGTACATACCTCAGCAGCCACTTAGACATTTGTAGCCCTTCTCATTCTTTTGAAGTACAGATTGGAAGTGAAGTTCACCAGGTTCATAAAGTTCCAAAAAACCATGCAATGATTTGTCGATATGATTAAGCCCTGATTATCCTGTATATCTCGGCGATTTCAGTGAAAATTTTGGGCTGGATATGGGGCCTAGTCTGGGCAGATTTGGTGAGAATAACCGCATCCTATTTAATACAATGGGACCTTCCCTCTCAGTTTACAGTCGGACATACAGTCAACGTGTAAGGAGAAATGCGAGACTTTACCTGGACAAGGGTTCAGAAGGCACTCCGGAACATTGCTGAGGATTGTTTCGATTACTTATATGGCAGATAAATCCCACAATAATCTCGGGAAAAATGTTTTCATTTACTCCGTTTCCCTTGCCTTTCTTCCACTACACCTCCCAGTCGTTCTGTCTGCAATGCTTCTGTAGCATGGTCGTCCTCCCAGGTCCTAACGCCTACCCTTTTCGGCGTCATGGCCTCAATGACCGAGGGGCCCCGTAGGCTGGCGTGGAGCACAGTTGACTTTGAGTTGTTTGGGGAAAGCAGGAGAGATGTGTATCATTGACAACTAACGGGTTCAAACAGTTAAAGAGACAACACAATGTCGATGTATTCTATTAATTTACTAAAAATTGTTCTAATTTTCTGTCTTAGTCAACAATAGGTTTAACATATTAACATCACACAATCAAAATAGCCTGGATACAGCTTCCAGTCTAATGAATCAGTTTGTGTTGATCTAATTTAGTTCACTGTATTTTATTTCATGTTTAAATTCTGTTAAGCCTGTTTTCTTTGGCACATTGTATGTTTCACTGACATAGCATGGCCATGTTTTTTTCAGCCTTTCTTGCTTTTTGTTGTATTATCACATTGTGTGGAGTAGCCAAGAACATCAGTTTACAGACACATGTGTAGTATTTAACACTTGATCTGTCCACATGATCTAAATAATTGATTTCTGACAACAGTTTGTTCCACGTGCATGCAAATCCATGCAGTTAGAATGAAATTAATCCCCCCCCTGTACATCTATCTATCCATCTATCTGTCTATCTATCTTTGTGTTTGTCAACCATCACTTGTCTCTCAATTTATATTTATGTGTCACTAGCATGAAATGTGTTGCCTGCTCAATTTACAGCACAGTTGGCCAGTTGCCTGAGCTCCTTGATGTTTAATCTGAGTTTACTGTTGCAGAGGCCCTGACCTTAGTGAGTAGCCCAGATTAATAGCTCTGCGCATGGTGTACAGCCTAGATACATGCCTATGTGTAAGTTAGAGTTGGTAATAAATAATCAATGACTGATTACTTATAATTAAGAATTTATTTGACTAAAAATCCTAATAAATAATCATTTTACTCTCGCACTTTATGGAAGCAGCTAAATCTTCCGCTTTCTTGTGTGACTGCAGAAATGAAGTGGGCTAACAGAAGTGCAGTGTGGTAACATTATTTATTTATTTTTTCATAAAAAGATGTTGCAGAAGTCCAATGTAATTACTGTGACTGTGTATTTACCGTATTCACCATGCCTCCAGCACCTGTTATAGGTTAAAACCCAATTGCCAAATAGGCCAAATTGCCACCAGCATCAGGTAGCCTGAAGTTTAAAAGAATGTCATAAGGTCTTGTTTATTTCTTTTTTTTCTGTTATACTTGTTATGTTATTCTTTATTATTCAAATGTCTACTTGGTTTGTATAAGGCAGTTATGTGTTGCTTTAGTACTTGTTCAAATCTGTCTGACGCCAGAACGCCCTGTAAAAAGTTGATAACACAATGGCATAATTTCCTAACAAAGCTTTTTGTAATATGAATCCTGTTGATTCTGACTGCTGCTTGTGTGGAGTTGATGGGTGGTAGCTCTTTGTGATGTCATGTAAGTGCAAGTGTGTGAGGGGTTGATGATAAGGGGCATTTCACCTTGCTCTTTTGAAGTATTGCAGTTGTTTAGAGGTATAACCACAAACAATAGTGCAACGTCCAGACTAATGTGGAGTCGTACTTGCATCGACCCGTTTGCACAAGGGTTAAAACATTAATATGTAGAGGTAAACTATTCAAGAAAAAACTTTCTTTTGCTTTATGAAAATAGCACAGTATAAATGTAGTCTAAATCGTTTTTATTGGTGTCGAATGTTGTTGAGTTGTGTACAGTATTTAAAATAAAGCAGGTCACGAATGATGTAAAGCTGTAATGTATTCATTTGCTTGCACTTCTGATTAGCATAAAGTGACCAGACCTCTAGTATGAATACAGGGGACATTTTTCAGAATTTCACTGTCACTGTTTCTACAGTCAATATTATCAAAAAAGTCATGTTTTATCATGTTCTATCAGAGATGGTGGGGTTTTTATATATTTTACCAGAGACAGACCAATATCAGGAACTACCAGATGTTGGCACCTATTAGTATCAGTACTGAATGTATGGTATGGTATGAAAAAAAAAAAAACGATTGAAGATTGTTTTATATCATGTCTCAGATTTGACAACAACATGTGTTTCAAAAATAAATCTGCAGTGTGTGGTTTGTTTGTATGGTCATGTAAAATTTTGAATGAACTAATGAATTGTAATTATTTCAATCTTGTGTTAATGTGATTATAATGTTCTAATAGGTTACTTATATAATATTGAATACATATTTTCTTTTAGATGGCAAAGAGAAAAAGCTCTGCCTAAAATAATAGGTATGAATAATTAAAAATAACTCTGTGAAATCTCATTAAAAAAACATATGAAAAAACTGTTTAATGTAACAGCACTTGAAAACAAGTAAAGTGATAGCCAATTTCATAACTACTCCTTCTGTAGGGCCAGATAATAATGTCTGTGTTTATGAATAATTATAGCATATACATTTTTTGGCTATGTAGCTATGTAGGGCCAAGGACAGTAGGGTCATACTGTATTTATTCATCTAGCAGTGCTTCAGCTTGTTGCAGCTAGTACATAAATTCTAAAATTCTTTCACACACACACACACACACACAGTATGTTTTTTTCACCTAGTGAGACTGCATCTGCAACAGACTGTCTCATTCCCATAGGTCAATACTCTGAGGCTGTTAGGTTGCACTAAAAACTTGAATCAGTGTTGCACTCCTCCACATTGTTTTATTTGCTTGTATGTGAACCTCATGTTTAAATAAGGGTTAGCTTAACACATTTTTTAAAATAAAAGTTAGCTTTCATCTTTTGAAAAATAGATTAGGACATTATTTGAGGCGTTATTTGAGGGGCAGCTGCAGAGCTAGAGAGGATGAGAATTCTGAAGAAAATAGGGAGATACACACAGTATACATACAGGATACATACAGTAATTTCGAAAATTTTGATGTTGATTAAATGTTGGCTTACAGTAGCGATGGTAATTAATTATTGACGTAAAATAACTTCAAATACTTAAAATAACAGAACTGATTCTTACCTGAACTGCCTATTGTCATTGTAATGATGTTTGATGAGTTTGGCACCTGTTACACGTCATATTCTTTGGATTTTGAAGCAATGCGGTGCATTTTTTGGTTAAACATTAGCATTTTTAAAAACGAGTTTGCATAAAGTAAAAAAAAAATTACAAATATTTTGTGTTGCAACAGTTTAACAATCTCCTGAATTTCAATTAGATCACACTTTATACACTTACATGTCAATTAAGATTCATAAAGACAAAGACAGTCTATACTATGTCTGTATTCAGTCTTCCATTCATGCTTTACAGCAAAAAGGAACAGGATGATAGATTATAATATTTCAAAAATGAAATATTTCCTGGTTTTGGAACTTACTGTAAACTGCAGTTCTAAGGACTAAATTGTGGTGTGCGTCTGTTGAGTAACAATTAATTTCAAATGAAAGAGGTTCTCACAGGACACAGTGTGAGAGGGAGAGTGAAAGAGAGAGAGAGAGGGGGAAAGAGAGACAGAGGGAGAGTGAGAGAGAGTAGATATCCAAAGAAGATACAACTTACTATCAAGAAATAATTCATAAAAGCAAACATACAGCGCTGATATGTCATCTTTACAATGAGATATCCATCATTAAACAGCTGCTTTGTGTCCTTTTTTACTATTAAGTCTCCCATTGGTCATTCACATCAATTCATTCTATGCTAATAAGTAATGGAGAGCCACCAAAAGAAAAAAAGAAAGAAAAAACAAATCAGCATTCAACAATCAACATTTGAATTTTAACGAGCAGAAACATATCCAGTGTTTATAAGCAGCTTGTGGCAGGGAAAGGAGAAAGAGAGAGAAGAGAGGCAGGGAGAGAGGCACCCTGAAGTAATGAATGACATGGAGGAAGCCTGGCCTGGCTGGCCTGGAAGGCTGCAAAGGAATGTGAGCCTTTGTCTGTTTGAGTAAAGAGCGGGTCAGAGGGGGGAGTACCCATTGATGAGCGCAGAGAGAAAGAGAGAGAGAGAGAGAGAGAGAGAGAGAGAGAGAGAGAGAAAGAATGAGAATGAACCTCCAGGAAGCTGCTTCCATTTCTCTCTCTCTCTCACTGTGTCCTGTGAGAACCTCTTGCAGTCATCAGCATACAGAGGCATTCTCGAGAGCCCAAGTCCCAGGGCACACAACAACTGCTTTGTCTAACCCATAAACACACACCCCACCACTGCCATCGCCCTCTCCCACCCAGTCCAGAGAAACCCAGAGGCCCATGTCCTGGTTCTCACTCACTCCCTCCACTGCCAATACACTTCCATGTCCACAAGGTACTGAAAACCTCATCTTCACTTGTGACAATATCAAAAGGTTTGAATTACATATAGTAATGGATAAATGGAGATTAAAGAGATTAAAAGGGGATACCTAATACAATTTCATGTGTAATTGCAGCATTTATATTTATATACAACCAGGTCATAAATTGTGGGATAGACAGATGAAGATGTGGTTGATGTGGTGATGTGATTGGTTCATTTTAATTAGTGAATTAGTGATTACACCCTTAAAAATAAAGGTTCAAGTTAGAACCAAAAGTGGTTCTTCACAGTGATGCCATAGGGGAACCTTCTTTGGTTCTACAAGGAACCTATTCCCGGATGGTTCTTCAAGGAACCATTTATTACCAAGTTCTTTAAAGAACCTTATTAGGTTTTTTGTGGAACCTTAAAAGAATAACCTTTTAAGGTTCCACAAAGAACTTTTTATTGAAGGGTTCTCTGAAGAACCAGTTCAGTTCGGTGCTTTAGAAAACCAATACAGGTTTTTAGCCATGTTCCTGACAGAGCCTTTACTGGTTCCATCAGGAACCTTTCATGAAAGGTTCTTTGCATATCTAGTAGCTGTTTTTTTAGAGAACTGTTAACGGTTACTTAGAAACCCATCACCTTAAACCAAAATCCTGTTCCTCTGGAAAATTTTGGATCGATTTACATTACATTACTGACCAATACCTGTCAAAGCTGTTTTCATCAACCCCCAGACAAAATTTTGTTTCAGATGTTATGAAGGGATGCCTCAGCTATAGCATGCAATAGATTGATGTGCTGCTAGAGGAAAAAAAAGACACAAATGCAGTTCTTTGCAATATATGAATTTTATATTTCTCTTCAAAATATAAAATTATTCCTCAAAATAATTGCTCATCACAAACACACAGCACTTTGACACTGCATTTTGCTACATTTGATAGCAATTGATAATGTTAATTAAGCTTAAAAAGCTTCTTGACAACACACGTAAAGCCATCATTCTATCGAATAGTGAACTGGTCATTTCTGGAACTGATGATGTACTTTCGCATTGGGCTTTTCAGGCTCCTGATGCAGACGAGTTGCATTCTTGATTCCATCTCAGGGCTGGTAGAGAGGGTTGTGATACTGGTTCCCAGCTTTGAAGAAGGGAGAAAGGGATACATATGCAGTGATTCTTTGTTAGATTAAGTTTGATATGGTGCAATAGGTCAAATGTATACAATATTAATGAGTGATTTAAAACACACACACACACACACAATTGGGTTACAATGACTTCATTATTTCATTTTCAATAATTTGAATGAAAATAATAATTTTGCAAATGATTACTAACACAAAGTACTTTACAACAGTCCTTGTGAAACATACCTGCTCAAATCAACTGAGTAGAATATTGCAGATTCCACACTGTTATCAACACCCTTGCATAGGTGGCAGATGTGTGAGGCTGTGGACCATGATGTAGCATTTTTCATCTGGGGAAAAAAAAGAACAAAGACTTCCAGTATAATAGATGCTTTAGCTTTAAGATATGTATGTTTTAGCTTTAAGTGGATTTTGTTAAACAAATGAACAAATGTCAACCTGAACTGAGTTTAACTGAGTAAGTGAAATGAAAACTAGATCTGTAGAGATTTCTGCATTTGAGAATGGGTTTGGTTAAAAAATATATACAGGGGAGACTACTGGGCAGAATATTGGCCTACAGTAACACTGGATTAGGCATATTCATGACACACGTGAGATTCATAGCTATCATGGATACAAGCTCCGAGTCCTCGGGCACGAAACACGAAAAATAAAACGGTAGATTAGCCGTCTTCCATGCCATTACCCAACCAGTTGTTAGCCTACGATAGCAAGAGATCCTTGAATTGTTTGCGAGCAGATATGGGATGTCAGTAAACTCATTTAGAAGCTATACAACTATACAACTGCCATACAACTGTAGTCATGAAATTGTGGTTTTAAAGCCATGAGATAACCCAAGCATTAATTTCAAATTCGTGGTCAATAGTCACAGCCTGAAAGAACTAGCTAGTTAATATGGCTAGCTAGGTGGACTGTTAATGTCATAGACAGGTTAAATCGTAGCAGACATAACTACACCATGAAAAAAATAGGTTATTTTTCGTATAATCAAAATATTCAATTCAAACGAAACTATTTTAAGAAAAACTTACTTGATATGTTTGCTTGGAGATGAGAGTAGCATCTTTGCCGTCAGCAGCAAGTTGTTCCCGAACGACAGAAGAATGATAAACGGCGGGCGAAACTATCAGTTCAAATACACAGTTGAGGGGCAATGAATAAAACAACCGTTATTTGCCACAGTTGGACAAACTTACATGGGCCTAATGAAATGCAATATTTTTTTTTTTTTTTTAAAAACTTCCCTCCTTCTGTGTTATTTACTAGGCCTACCAAAATGTGTTTTATTTTTATTATTAAAATAATTATTTTTAACGTCCTTCCCGACACGTCACAGTGTCAACTTTTCAGGCATGAGAGATTATGCACATAGTGAGTTAAAATTCTACACAAATAGTGTCAGGCTGTCTACACATCAGCATGTGTTGTTTTTTTGACACATCTGTTTTTGCATTGTGGTGGAGAGTTATGTTACAGACAGTCTGTCTATTTTACTTCTACTTACTTGACAGGTGATGTTAAAAAAATGTAGGTTATGAAATAAAATAAATAGTAGAGTTAACTGTGGGGATAGTATCCTACTACCAACAAGGTAAGCCACGCAGAAGCCCTGCCTCCTAGAATTTAATGTAGGCCTATATAATATCTGGCTTGTTTGTATACCTTTGTGCATTCATGGTTAGGCTAAATATGTAATTGCAATTTCAAGAGGATCCTCACCCCTGTGGTTAGGTTCTAATAATTTGTTCTAATTCAGCATTGGGTCATTACAAAGTAATCAAGTAGCCACAAATTCTTACTTAATATGAATTATAATTACATTACTTTATGACTGCTCTATATAAAAAGTAGTTGCATTTATCGCCCTTTACAATAAAAAAATGACCCCATTACAATCATTCCTCCACACAGCCACAAGTTAGTCAGTCAATAGCCAAAAAGGTTCCTCAAGGCACTAAAAGTACAACAAGGTATGACTTAGAACCCTTTTTCTTTAATTCAGTTCCCCAAAGAACCTTAAACAGCAAGAAAAGGTTCTTTAGCATAAAAAGGTTCTCCAGAGCACCTTAAGTGCCTCAGAGCACTTGCGAAGAACCAGTTTTTCTTAGAGTGTAGGAAGCATGACTGTTCGTTCTATTTGTTGATAACAAATGTAATTTGTGGGAACAAACAGGTGTTTTATTATTCTCTAAAAAAAGAGAACATTGTTAAACACCTTTTGTTTGGTGCTGTGGTGCTTGTTGTTAAATGGATCATTAAGAGAAAGATAGTGGAGAGGATACTGTAGCAATTACAGATTCATGTCATCAGGCTCCTAAAAATGGAAGAGAAAAATACTCACAACTAGATAAGGGTCTCACATCACCGGAGGGCCCATACGACCAGAGTCATCCAAGCCCCCTGCACCCGTCATTCTGCCCAATCCAGCGCACCCGCATGTCTCCAGGGGCAAAGAGGAGCCGCAAATGGCCCTTTCAAAGCCAACGACAGCTGGAGCCCGGGGCAAAGGTGACCCAAGCAGTTGCAGAGAGCAACAACCACAGCAGCTGCAGCCCACAGCCCCTTGTCTCCTCTGGGTCTAAACTGCTCTAACAATTAGAGGTCTTAGCCAGGGTGTCCTCAAAATAGCTCTGGCATTGATATGTGTTTACATGCGTACAGATGAGTCTCCATGACTTTAACATCTGTAGAAATCATCAAAGACATTTCTTTTATACAAAAATACTTATGGCGCGGGCCTCAGATTTGTCTACTTAAACTTAAATGTGATGTGCTGATGGTTCATATATAAAAACCCAAGGAGTTAAAACAACAAATGTGTTACATTAAGTTTTCCGGGACTCCACACTCCACACACTCCTTTTTACTTTTCACACCTGCTTTCACACCTACATTTCTAAGCAACAGGTTTGTATTGGGATTCACAATTACAACTGTGTCTTCATCATAGTCTCTCTTTCTCTCTTCATCTCTTTCTCTCTTTCTTCTTCATCTGTCTCTCAGTCAGTGTCTCAAATCCTGTCTGGATTTGGAATATGGACTGTTCTATATGAACAGCTTCTTAATATGTACGGGACCAACTTCAAAAGTTGGTGGGGGACTCTGCAGAAGGGACAATAGTCGTGTGTGTGTGTGTGTGTGTAAGTTGGGGGGCATGGTTACGTTGGTGCCAGGGCATTCTGCCCCAGCTTGGGATTAGTCTTCAGCCTGTTACAAGATCCCTCCTACCTCCCCCTGTCCGCCCCCCAGACGTGAAACACATCAGTCTCCACAACAAAGAGCATGCAAAGAGAGGGGGATGTGTCTGAAAAAAGCCCACTAATTATACTCTTAAATAAGTTGAAAGGGAAGTTTGTGAAGGCTTCTTTAAACAGACGATTATGAGAAAAACATTAATTTCTTTCTCATTAAAAACAAATAGTGTAGCTAGAAACTCTATCTAAATGTCTGCATTCTGGTCAGTTTTGTTTAGATATAAGGTAGCTTACTTAGGTTGGCCCAAAGTAAAACATGTAATTTATAGATATATGGTGAGGCAAGAAGGCTATCATTTGTTTGATCATTGACGCCATAGATAGGCTAAACACTTTTTAAATTCTTAATACTGAAGTTTTTAATTAGGCCTATTAGAAACGTAGAGTTTGTTGAGAGTGGTCAGATGTTTCAATGTAAAGTATTCAAACTTGGAGTTGAACACAACTACTGCCACAGTGTGAGTTGATGCAGTAGTACAGTACAATTGTGCTCGGCGTTATCGCGAGACTGCACCATTAACAACCTGCTTGACACAGTACCGAGTGCTGCCTGGCCACTGCCAGGGTCGAACTGTGTTGAATAAACGATAGGAGACGCCAACATCTGGCAACACATCATGAAAGGACGACGGGGCCAATAGAGGACTATTGTGGCGTGCAATTTCTATGTAAGTAAGCTATAACGTCCGACCGTCGAGAAACACAGGACTGAAAGTTGGGATCCCTTAGCCACCTCCGCGCACTGCAGTTGTCGCGGTCAGCGACAGTTGCCGAGTTCCTTTGCTGTTTAAGGTTCTTAGTAAGCTCCGGCTCATGAGTCTGTGCGCAACATTGTTGTCGTTACGGTCGCGTTGTTCAGCCTCAGTTCAGTTCAGCCTCCTAGTTTTGTGTTTGCTCTCTAGCCAATTGTTTGCCTTTGATTGAATTTCTCCTTATGTTGAACCATGAAACCAAGAAGTTTTCAAAAGTGAAAACATCGACGTAGGTAAATATTATTTGGCTTACGTATTTTTGCCACATAACGTTAATCTTTTAACTAAAGCGAAGGTGTCGACTCGGGAGTGCTTGTAATGGACTATCGAGTTGGATATATGCCACAGGAAAGTAGCTATTTTATTATTCATGAAGTTTCTTATTGTAAAACGTAGGCACAAACGAAAGAGACATTACTTCGATGGAGTTCTGAGACAAGTTGTGGTGTCTAGTCTCTAGATTTGAAGTAACATATGGCATAAAGGGGAGCACAGCTGGAGGTAGCGTTTCCACTGCGGTGATGTCAGAGCAGCTGACTCCACAGCTTGCAGTGTAATTAGCAAACAGGGCACCAGTTTACTCACTCGCCTGCATTTTCCCTAACCTTGCTCGTTGGGCAAGCGAGCTGGAGATTGGAGAGCCTCCGTTTCTGTCGGGTGTGTGCGTGCGTGTTTGATAAATGAACGGATTCATTAATTCCCAATAAACACGAAGAGTTGAATAGAGAACGTTTTTCCCGTGAGGTAGCGTGTGTAGGACTGCCTGCGCCCGCCTCGTCCTTTATAAAATTCCATGGGAAGCGCAAAAAGTAGCGATCAACTGTTCGGACTGTTGCGACACGGAGAGGAAGGTAACTACGCTCGGACGATGGCAGCGTATGTTTATTCTAGCTTTGCTATGTTTTAATATGTATTGTGAAACATTTAACGTCTTATTAAGAGTTTGTCGAGACTTATATTGTGCAGGAAAAATGTTAAAATTCTCTGCTTATGGTATGTAACTATTTAGACTAGTTATTGCTTTTGCATCTTATTAGTAAGACTGATAATGGGCTACTAGATGTACGGGAAAAAAAACATGCGGTTACTACGTCAGTAGAATGTATTACATTAAATGTATTTAAGAGCCTACATGTTCCCCACAGCTTTCAGTGAGATCGTTAATTTTGTGCTACTTTTCAATTAGGTCTTTTGTGTGGCCTTGTAACATCGTCCGCATCGCCCCTCTCCACCCACCACCTACCCAACACATACACTCACTCACTGTTCTCTGAATGGCTTTCCAACGTTTATTTAATATCCAGTTTTTCCTGTTTTGTCCGTCAGGTTATGAAGGAAGAATGGAGTTCCCAGACCATAGCCGCCAGTTGCTGCAGTGCCTGAGTCAGCAACGTCACCAAGGTTTCCTCTGTGACTGCACTGTTCTCGTCGGCGAGGCGCGTTTCAAAGCGCACAGAGCAGTGCTGGCCTCCTGCAGCATGTACTTCCACCTCTTCTACAGGGACCAGCTAGACAAAAGGGACGTTGTGCATCTGAACAGTGACATTGTGACGGCCCCAGCTTTTAGCCTGCTTCTTGAATTTATGTATGAGGGAAAACTGGAGTTCAGTGCCCTGCCAGTGGAAGACGTCCTGGCTGCTGCCAGTTACCTTCACATGTATGACATCGTGAAAGTGTGCAAAGGCAAGCTAAAAGACAAGGACCTGTCATCATTGGATGATCGTCTGGGAGAAGGGATGGGCATGGACATGGTGGCACTGGGCTGTCTGGACAGGGACAGCTCCTCTGATGGGGAGACACAGCAGCAAGGTGGTGGTGGTGGCAGCAGCAGCAACCACAAACAGGCTTCCACGCGGCGGCAGCCCCAGTCCCAGCAGCCCGCCCCGAGGGCCCCCCCAACTGACGACTGTGACATGGACAGCAGCAAGGGCCGGCTGGCTGTCACAGATTGTGATAGGTCCGCTGTGGCGGTGGCGGGCAGGCAGAAGGCGAACGGTCACCCCGCCAGGTCCCCGGACCTTGTAGGTGTCAATTATGTGTCAGCCGAGGCCGAGGCCGGCATCCAAACAGCTGGAAAAACAAAAGCTGATGTCAGTGGTCTGCCGTGCGCGCCCTCCCAGAGGTCCCGGGCGTCGGATGACATGGACTGTGCTCTGGATTTGTCTCTCAAGCCTCTGCCGGCCTGCCGCGACGCCTTCCACCCCTCCCATGTCTCGGGACAGCTGGCCCTCGACAGCCAGCAGCAGGGCTCTGAGCCACTTGTTAAAGACGAACACGACTTGCTGTCAGAGCAAGGGGACAGTGAGCCGACGAGCCCGGAGGGCCAGCGCTTTGGGAATAACGCCAGGAGCGCGTCCGTGACAGGGTTCGCTGCCCTCTTCCCGGGCAACAACGGCTCCAATGCCACCCTGCTAGCCCCAGAGGAGGAACTGATGGAGGAGGAGGGGGCAGAGGGGCTGCTGGTGGGGACTGGAGGAGGGGGTGGGGGGGTGGGGGAGCGGGGCCAGGCGAGAAGCCGAGATGCAGAGAGCGAGGGAATGGGGAGAGGAGTGGGGCTTAGCCTGGTGGTTGGAGGAGGAGGAGGAGGGGGAAGGAGGCTCCCGGGGGACAGTGAGGAGGAGGAAGAGGACGACCTGGCATCTTCGGACATCTCTGCGTCCAGCGGGGTCTTGTTGCCACCGGGCCAGCAGGTGTGTGTGTGCCCACTGTGCAGCAAGGTCTTCCCCAGTCCGCACGTGCTCCAGTTGCACCTTAGCTCGCACTTCCGCGAGAAAGATGGCGCTGTTCGCTCCAAGCTCTCGCCCGACGGCTCTGTGCCCACCTGCTCGCTCTGCGGCAAGACCTTCTCATGCATGTACACGCTCAAGCGGCATGAGCGCACACACTCGGGCGAGAAGCCCTACACCTGCGGCCAGTGCGGTAAGAGCTTCCAGTATTCGCACAACCTGAGCCGCCATGCCGTGGTGCACACGCGCGAGAAGCCGCATGCCTGCAAGTGGTGTGAGCGGCGCTTCACGCAGTCCGGAGACCTTTACCGACACATACGCAAGTTCCACTGTGGCCTTGTCAAGACTCTCGCCATTGGCTAGGCACCGACGAGTCTCAAACAAATCAAAACACACAGAAGCAGGCACACACACGCATACACAAACACACTAAACAACACAAAACCTTCAGCACTCGTGCCATGAGGATATTGACACAACAAAAAGAAATGTATTTGAATTGACTGAAGACTACTCAAAGCTACTGTACAGGTCTCTTCAAATCTCCTGCTGTTGCTGTACATGAGCACATAACCCAATTTGAGTGCACTGAGGGACATCCTTTTGCATTACTGTTCAGTGAGGCTTTGCTAATTTCTAATGCACATAAGTGCGTTTAATTAGTGGTTGCCCACAGTGTTA
Organism: Limnothrissa miodon; assembly: GCA_017657215.1. NCBI lineage: Eukaryota > Metazoa > Chordata > Actinopteri > Clupeiformes > Clupeidae > Limnothrissa > Limnothrissa miodon. Next base: position 23,789 of record JAGFZM010005094.1, on the reverse strand, counting down.
ATCTCTCTCTCGTTGTGTCTGAGTGTGTGCATGGTTGAAATAATAGACGATTTAAGGTAGTGGAGAGACGACGTGGCCTTGGGCTCCAATATGTTTTTATCACCTGTTTGCTGAATGGATGGGAAAGTAGGAGGACTGGATGCACTTGTGGTTTCTCTGCTGAGCAGTGTGGCTCTCCTGGGAGAAAACAAATCGCTTGTGTGGATACACAAACACATTCTGCGCTAAATGAGCAACTGATACAACCATTTTTTGCAGAGTAGTAGAACTTATCAGTCTATAGGCTCTCAGTCTTTATACAAGACTTACTGTTCCGTTCTGGGACTCACCGTGATTGACCTGCAATGTTTATTAGACAGCAAAAACGATCTAAAATAGAAAGAACTACTGAGTATTTTGTTTGTTAGTGTTGGGAAGTGTTTCTGACAGGAAAAGAATTCTGTTCATCTATGAGAAGAACTCCATTTGCCGCAGGATGCCATGTTTGTTTGTTCTGTACATATCTACTGTAAGAGGTGCAGGCTTTGTTGAAGACGAAAGTGTGTTTGTCTGGACTGTCACTTCTCCATGACGACTCTTTCGTCTGATTATTATGCTGTAGTGAGATTATCGACCAGTTTAGTTCTGAACATCAGATGATGCTCAAGAGGGGTTTGGTGAGGAATAGTGGTGAGGTTTCTATTAAGAGGACACTTCCCACGCCCATTATGCTCTCCTTGTATTATCAAAATGGAGGAATTACCTCAAATGATGATGTTAAGATCGAACTGGGCTTGAACCTTGGGTCATGGACTATAGGATTGGCAAGGATTGCAAAAGAGTGCTATCAGGCTTCCCTAGAAGTAGCTCAACTGAACAGCAGATGAGGTTGTGGTGTGGCACGAGGTGGTCAGTTCAGAAGGGCATACATTCAGTAGCATTTCACTTGTCGTGTAAATGTATTGACGTGGGGTCCTCTTACTGGTCTGATGTTTTTTTTTTTCTGTTAAACTCTCCCTTTTGTGTTGTTCTCCATCCTGTTTGTAAAGTAGGTAAACGTGAAACAAGATCAAGCAGAAAGCTGAAAGAGGTGGGTCTGTGGTGTTACTCAGAAGGTTTTTCTCATTTATTTATTTGGTTCCTACTTGATTCGAGCAGAGCGTAAACTGTTTGCATCCGCATGAAAGCAGGTAGCACTAAAACTCAAACTTCTGTATGATTTTCATCTCTCCTGAGGAAACTTGATTAGGACTATTTATTAGTATTTTTATTTGGTTCAGGGTTTTATTATCTGTTTAATTCTTGACGATTTAGAGGGCTCCTTTCTTTTGCTGGTACTATTTCAGTTGTTAGATGGGCTCATTTCAACCTTTTATCACAGGTGTAGTTACTGTTTATGTTCATGAAGTGAAGTTTTGTAACTTTTTGTCCAATGTAAAAAGAACAAGCTATCTTAACTGATTTTTTTTTCTCACAAGAGAAGCACTTGTTTTGAGCATACATACTGTAGTTTTGACACTGATACTATGTAGGCTGCTATTTCTAACTGTTTGTATATTTAATGTAAATATGTATTTTATTTATCGATATATTTGGTGTGTCAGACACAAGCTGAGCTGAGAAAAAAATGCCTCTCAAAATAACCTTTTTGCAATCCTTTAAATTGAAGGTGTTTTGACTTTCAGATATTGTTTCCCTCCTTGAGAGGTCCTCTCTTTTTTGTTTATGCCTCGATTTGGTTGATGATCAGCATTAGGTGGCATAGAGCTCAAAGAACTACTTATTTTGCCTTGTGTGAAGGACATGGTGTATCTCTGGTGCTAACACTAGATAGTTAGTGTTCCACCAATGGGCACCAACAGTATCAAAATCCGAACAAGTCAAACTACTGTTCATTCTACTGTTCATCTCTTGTCCAGTGGATTTGTCCCTGGAAGAATATCATGTCTTCCCCACTCCGTCTCTCTACTGAAGGAGAATTGAGTCTCGCGTTGCACTTTTTTTTGTATTGACCATTATGCTGGTATGTGAGAAATGTACGGAGGTAGAATTTATGCAGGTGCATAGTGTATGTGTGTCAGCGCAGAAGGCAAAGGCTGATGCGTAAGAAAGAGTACTGTATGTTTCTATTGTTTTCCCTATCCACACAGACAAGACTGCACACACACATCCAAGTTTTTTTTTTTGTTTTTGAACATTTAATTTTATATGAACCTTTGCGGCATAGCATTCTTTTCTTTATTATACTGAAGGATCAATTCAAACATTATGATTTGACTTTGTTGTAATGCTTTGCATTTGAAAGTCTGTATGAGGAGAAGAGAAAAAAAAACAATCATTTTTTGGCCTTTGTAGGAACTCTAATGTTCTGCCATGCCTTTCAGTTCTTGCATATTCATTTTCTGGTTGTAACAATCTCATGATATCAAATGAATGTCACATTGTATATTTATCAAAGCCGAACATGGAGGAATGTAGTTTTGTCTTGTCTTTCTCATTAACTCAGAATGAGGTCATTTCACGCAGCTCTTGTCAAAAGATTGTCCGTCATCTTCTTGATGTATGCATTTCACTATTCCAAGGTAGTGTAAATGACTATTCCTGTTTTTGCAGGCTAATGCAATTGTATTTATATTTCCGGAATCATTAAACGGCATTGATGTGGTAGACAAAATGTCAACCCAACCCTACTGACGGTCCCTTTTGGGCTGTTAAATGGCACAGACTGCACAAATTTTTTTCAGTACTGAACTGACCCACATCTCCTTATTGATAGATTTCACATTAAATTGCCTAGGTAAAAAAGTGACATTTCATGCCAAACTAGCACCCCCTGTTTGGTCTCTAGTCCTTGGACATTGTCTTTGTGCATGTGAAGGGTTGGGAGAGAAACACCAGCATGGAACAGAGCCAATGTTATACATTGCAAGTCTTGTGGTTCTGACCGTGGTGAACAGGAGCCACTGAATTTAGGGTTTGGAGGAAAGACCTCCATGAGTGCATGGATATGTAATTCTGAAAATGTACTACAGTGTAGAGTCAAATTAGAGTACGCATTAATACTGGAATATTGTCTTTTACAGGTTCAGACTGTGAAATTGTGTATAATCATAAAAATATTTATTGATTCCTTGTGCAAAATTTTACTGTATCTCACAATTTTGACTTGTAAAATGAAAGATACTACTAAATACAGAACTTTTTCATAGACTTTGTAGAAGTGCCATTAGATTTAATATAATTTTTTAATAAGAAAGGTATATTTTATAGGAATCAAATGCTTCAGTGATAGTGCTTTAGAAATTATAGAGGACAATCTCCTTGATTTGACACTTGATAGATTTTGATGATCTGGAATTTTGTGTGCTTTTTGGTTAGTTCTTTTATTGTGTGCCTGTGTGTGTGCTGTGAAAATGTGACAATCTCCATTAGGTCTTTTATTTAGAATGTGCATACATTAAAAAAATCATTTTCTGTGACTGTGTATGTTTCATTAAAAATCCACAATTACATTCTAGTTCTACAAACAATTGTAATTATTACACACTCCACATATTTACACATATACATTTCAGTGTTAATAATCTAATGTTAATGTGTGTATTCATTTAATGAATAGAGAAAATATGATTAATAGTTATTTGATCACTTTTTACCCATTTAGACAAAACCCAATTTTACCCATTAGACAAAAGAAAACTAGTACTCTGCCATTACCAGAAGTGCCATCCAATACCCATCTTTCACTTGCTGTGTATAGTGTGCTACCAAGCAGCATTTTGTTTTAATCAGGCAAACAAACAAAACCAAGCAAAACAAAACAGAAAAATGCATGTCTAATTTGGAATCTGCACCAATCCCTTGTAATTCTCTCGAGTAGGGTTGAAATGATTCCCCACACCCTCTACACCTAAAAGAAATCCAGCTGCTCGCCTGTGTGGTTCCCACCCCCTTCCCCCACAAAGTTCCCACTCACAACAACAGAGAAGGGGACAAGGCAGCACCCCCCCCCCCCCCCTCCCCAGAAAAAAGAAAATCCCAGCCTCTGCCTCATCCTACGGACTCTATTGTGTTGGAGGTCGAGGGATAGTACTTTAGTCGGCCCCATTGTCTGCATCCCCCACCCCCCAAACCCAACCCCCTTCAAGCAAACCATCTCTCACTTTCGGGGGACAGACACACAACGCTGTGGCACAGGCCTGCTATGCCAGAACCACAGGAATAAAAGATCGTTGACCATTGACATAAGGTCCGCACAACTACTGTATGTGGAAAATGTTCTACATCAGAGGAGACGTGGTTCTTGAAAACTTGACTGTTGGTCACCACCATAACTATCGCACAATTGAAATGATCACATTTGACAGTTTTTGACACTGCTACCACACCTCATGATATGCGTTCATTTGTTTTGTTTACATATTTTTAATGAACGATGCGTGCATGTGATTATGATGGTGACTACATGCAGATAGTGCTTGAGAAGGCAATACAATCATGGCGATATTGTTTAAACAGTAACAGTTTTGTGTGTGTGTCTGTCAATAGTGTCATTAACAACACTTACGCTTCAACTACTGCATGGTTTTATTTGTGTTATTTTTGATAACATTTTGATAATGTATTTTTTTATAAGAAACCTTTTATGTACAGATGCTTGACTTTATTCCACTTGTATCAACAAAGTGTGTGAATATGTGTGAGAGAGGGGAGTGGGCTGGTTGGTATGGTTTGATATTTGCATGCAGTCCCCAGGTAATAGGAAGACTTTGGAGAAGAAGTGAAGTGGAAAGTTGCATGTCTTCACCTCCCAAGGCCAGCGGTGGGAGCCCTTGACCTCTGCTCACAGCACCCGAGACAGCTGGTGCTCCACCGTGTTTACTTCTTTATTTATTTATTTGCATACAAAAGACAGGTGGTCACACTTGAAAATGAGAGCTGCTTGTAGTGCACAAACACACACACACACACACACACACCCCAAGACATGTACACACACACAGCCATAAACACACAAGACATGTACACCCACACCCACACCTAGACTCATGCATATACACATGCAAACACACACACACACACACACACACACACACACTCAGTAGCACATTATTGAGGTAAAAACAAAAAAACAAACCGCCTTTTCAACCCTAGATGTCATCTTTTTCTAAAGAAACAGGAGCAAAGGCACAAGGGGACCATGCCAGCACACATAACCAGCACTGATAAAAAGCACAAGCACACGCTTAAAGAGTTTGGCCAGTGATGACAAATACATCTCTGAATAAATGCTGGATAAATGTGCTGCTTTTAATTTGGGCATGTCATTGTCCGGAAAGATTTAAGTACAGTACAGGTACTATATTATTTACTTTCCAAATAAAAACCTTTTTAAACCTATTTTTAAGGTATTTTTTTTACTACAGCTTAGAAAAAGACAGGTGCAGGAGGATGCTATGATAGTGCAGACAGTGCAGGAGGATGCTATGGTAAGCCTAGAACAAAAGTATCAGTGCAAGTGCAGCTGTTTTAAGTAGTTAATATAAAACAATAACATAAAAACAACACATACATCATCATCTAAAAAGCAATATAAGCAGTGCACAAGCGTAGTCCAGTCCTGGATATACTGTAAATATATATATAAGTCCCACCTGTAACCTACAGATACCCTAACGCAAAACAGTAGGCAATGGCTCTAATCTTTCTTAGCGTCCCCTTACATAATCAATCTAGATGATTAGACGGTGATTTGGGTGTATGCCACATATATTCGGATGCAAAAAAACCCCACATTGTTGATGGTTGTTCAGTAAGAATGCATAACACCCCACACACTGTAAATGATCAACAAGTCCCCAAACTACCAATATAAGCTACATATATTCCATAAGACATTCTCACAAACTGATGATATGCCAGCTATTGCTGCAGAGGCAGATGCCTGCAATTTACAGTGACAGGAGTAAGCTGATGAAGTACCGCTTCATCACAAGCAAAGCAGGCATTAGCTGCATACAATCCTCTGGTCTACAATGTAACTGTCCACAGTAACCAGTGGTGCTCATGGTTCAGTCGTACTCCAAGGGCAAAAGTAGTAAAAATTAGTCTATTAACAAAAAATCCCAACCACAAAAAGCGGTACAGTATGGCTCGTTGGAGAACGACTTTCTCAGCTTCTCAGCTGAGCACGTCAGGGAAAGGAGTCTGCCCCAGCACATACACAGCAGGTGTTTGACTTAACAGGTGATCACAGACTCCCCTCATCTCTTATCTGCAGTAGTTTATCTCTCAGGGAAAGAGGTTGCAGGGTGTTGTGGAAACTGGAGAATTCAAATAATTTTCACTAATTCTCACTGCCTCCTGCACTGCACTGCCTCCTTTGTCCAGGTGAGAGTGCACCCTGTGTTGCAGATAGAGAATGGCATTACTCGCTTCCTCCCACGAACAATAGCGGATCAAGTGGGCTGGAGCAGTAGCTGTCTTTGTAAAGTGTATAAAGTCAGGGTAACAGACCAAAGGCTTTTGAGCTACATGGGGGTGTGGCTTCTTGGGAACTGCAATGATGCTTTCCTTAGTGTAGGCACCCTCTTCATAGGCACACTCATATCGAATATATGTTGGAATGGATGCCTCTGTTCTGCAGCACCAGCTTTCAGCCATCTTGCACAGACCTCACTTTAACTCTCTTCTGTCCTAAATCTGCAGTTATAGTGGTGGTTCAGCAGGAGGTTGGGGGCACTTCCAATACCTGCTAGCAGTGGTGGTGGGTTTGCAGTGGATTGTCACAGGTTGATGAAGGAGGTGTGGGTTTGATGGCTGTGTTGTCAGCAGACAATGCCTAGCAGCCAGTGTCCAGTGGAATGTCACAGGTTGACCAGACAAAGGTGGGGGATGTGTTTGGGGTGACTGCTGCAGCAGTGACGTTGGCAATTAATGTCTTATAAAAGCACTTATTCAATTGGCGGATGAGGGCAAACGGTTGCCAGAAGATGTCACCTTGTTCTTCTTTGGCATAGGAACAATTGTGGAAGATTTAAAATGAGAAAATGCACATAAGAAAAGGAAGAGATTAAATACGCTTGAGAACACACCTGCCAGTTGCACTTCACAGTTTAAACATCAGGTTTGGAATGTTGTAATGACCAGCTGCTTTTGGAGTATAAATATGACTAAACACATGTTGAATTTCATCTGTCACATTGTGCATAGTGGTATTATTGATATGTAGTGTACCCTAGGTTTGTGAAAAAATACTACTAAATGTTTTTTTTATTATTGTTATTTTCATCCTTATTTAATGATTCATGTTTATCACGGTCACCATTCTAATATTCATCAGAAACAGATCTTTGTCAGAGTGAGTACAAATTCTCTCTGGGTTCAGAAGCCATAGTTTACATGATCAAAATCCCACGTTTCCTCCAAACCTTTGTGAAGGTTTGGCTTCTTTTGCATTACATTAACCTGATGTTCTTTTAAGGCAACAGGGAATAACATCATATAAATTTACAAGAACAAAAGACGAATGACCTCTTTTTGTATTGAATAGCTGAGGGTGTGTTGAACTTTAATCATCAAAATTTAGGGAATCAAGTTGAGAAAAAGAACTGCTTTCTCAGCAGACTCTAGTTAAACTCCAGCATGTCCCCCGTCACAGTGTTGAAATTCTATTTGATGTTTACATATGATGTCATTTCCCATGGTGGTTGAAAAACACAAGATGATAACACAACTCTACGACTACGACTGTGGTTTCAGCCAGCAGTAACAGGCCCCTAAGGAGAGATGATACAGCAGGTGCTTACACACCTCTTTACACACCTGCATCACCACCATACACCTGCCCTGGTTAGGACTCTCCTGGCTTAATTAAACAGCAGACACACATATAGAGCAGTGTGTCTCTCAGTGCTGGGCTATGGTTGTCTCCTAGAGCCAAGTCTGAGCCACTGCTGTTGAAGTGTCCTTGGTCCAGCGCACAGATGTCTCATCACCCCAGCTAACTCATATTTATAGCACCAAGCATCACTGAAAAAGGCGCCCATTCCCTGTACTACTCAGCCCCCACCAACACACATGCGCACATGTGCAGTGAGACACCCACTTTCTCTCTCTCTCTCTCACACACATACACACACACACACACACACACACACACACACACACAGTAAGACACTCCCACAGACAAACTCACACTCTCTCTAGGCACAGCTGGTCCTTACAAGAAAGGGAGTGAGACAAAGCCTCACGCCTGGTCTTAAGTCAGTCCAACAGCCAGCAGGCCCACCCCGGAGTAGGCAGGCATTGGCATGTGCCCCTGGGAGAGGGGTGGAGTGGGGGGGGGGAGGGAGGAGGACCCCAGCACCGGAAGACTGAGCATGACCTTTTTCAGTAAATCGCCAGGGCTTGGGGGCTTGCAATGAAAACCTAGAACAGCTGCATGCATGGTGCCATTTAAAAAAGAATCACTTCAACACTTCACCATTCAAACAACGTCCCACTCAAACAAGGACTTGGAGGATGAAACTCAACAGAGTTAATCATACTGTACTGCCCAAGTTCATCTAACCCACAAATTGCTTAATCAACACTTGTTTGACTAGCTTAAGCCACACGTCCAAGTTACATTACTAATCTCACACTAATCATTCTTCAATCAGAGAAAAGCATTCCCTTTATGTCACTGAAAAGTAGAGATGAGGCCTTCGTAGCCACACCTCCACCTCACCCCCAACCCCCAGGCCACCTAACCCCTCCCTGGCAGTGGATGAGGCCCAACAGGCTGGCTCTAATGTAGACCTATTATTTAAGACAGGCTGCCTGGGACGCCTCCTCCCCACCATCAGCAGCAGCTGCTTGCTCACTCAGCCAGAAATCAAGCGTCGCCTCCCAGATACCAACTGCAGCAAACTCCCCACAGACTGGTCACAACTGGCCAAGCAGATCATGAACGGGTGGCCCAACTGTTGTCAAGCTCTGCCACCATGATACCCAATCACTTTGCCTTATTTCCCCTTTTGAGCATCTGCAATATGACATTAGGGTCAAAATGACATTTAAAATGTATTACATATTGTGCTTTTAGAGCTAGAAAGTCACTTGCACAACATGTCAACCCAATACACTGGAAAATGTCCAACTATGTAAATAAATAAATTAGGGCTGGGCGATTTGGCCTAAAATCAAAACCTCGATTAATTGAACATTTTGACTCGATTACGATTAATGAACGATTACTTTATTTATTTTATTATTTTGCCCTCATAGTTCACTGACATGTTTTGTACAGTAAATATGCTCACATATTACAAGTGGGAGATCTCAATTGCCTCAGTTTTTAAGCTCTCCATGCTCAACATGTTGGTGGAATAACGTAACAGAGCAGTCACGTGACTCCACACATGGTAGTGTTTTTAAAGGGAAATTAATTGAAATAATTGACCAGGAAAATTTTGATTGATTATAGGTTCAGAATGTCGATTACGATTACTTTTCGATTAATCGTCCAGCCCTAAAATCAATCATACAAAAAGTTTACTTAAAGGTGGAAAGTAGTAAACAAGATGCAAAGCAATCACTTCACCAAACAATCATGAAGACTCACATCGACAAGGCATCAATTATGTCTTGACAGTTTTTCCAATAAGCATAAGTGGTTTGGGATTTTGGACCAGTATTGCCCTCTGTTGGTGAGTTTGCTATGAACAGTGGCCCTTGTTGCAGGACTGCCATGTACCGACGGGAAACTCTCCTACTGAACCAGAACCTGCCAAGCTTCATAATCATGCAATTTGAATAGAAATGTCAAGTCAGGCTATGGACTGCCAGAATTGAGTCACTTTGTTTTCCAAGAATGCACTTCATGATGTCCACTGGCTGACATGCCACACTATGGATCAGTGCAGTTAGTGTAGACTGACAGAATTCATTGATACCACTAGGAGGACATCCTAAAAAGTCAGAGTGGTGTATGACTGTGGGTTAACACAATCCCAAGGACTCCCAAGAAAACCTTATATCAATGTTCAGCATTTCACCCACTTTTTTCAGGGTCCCATCTGTTTCAAAGTTTCAACTTTCCCATGACTGAATGGGATTTTAACTTATTTTAGACAGAAGAGTGAATTTAATACCTTAATTGTTCCATCAATTTGTGCAATTCTACATAGATTCTAACTTGCGTCTTAAAGTCTTCATGACTGCCATAATCAAGAGAGCCCATAAATAAATACATAGACACACACACACACACACACACACACACAGAGAGAGAGATCTAGGAGAGAATATTTCTAGGTAAATACTGAGAAAAACATAATTTTTTGAAAAACAACAAAGCTGATATGTAAATTCGATAAAGAATTTATTGATCATGGATATAAAATTTCAGTAAACACATACTTCAAGGAATTTCAAGTCTTGTCCTGCAAAGACTGGTTTCAGTCAAAGATCACAGGTATGAAGGGGAAATACAAATCCAACGTCCATCATTCTTAGACTATGAGCAAATAACATTCAATTGCATTTAGAAATAACAGGTCTTATGTTTCCCTCCGAGTGTAACAATGTTTTTGGGACATCTAGAAGACACATACAATGGTCTAAACACTTTATTAAAGGACAAATACAAATATACATATTCACAAAGAAATATTGCAGTAAAGAGGTAAATATGTATATAAAACATTCATACTTGATTTTAATGGATCATTACAGTTTAAAAGTTCAAGCATATTCCACAGTCCTCTAGTTGCTTCTTGCGTGTTTCATTAGGATGAGCAGCTACAGCAGAAGGCCTTGTCATAGCGGTCGGTGTAACTGCAGAGATACAAGAGGCAACATTTGAGTTTGCCTTCAGCGCTAGTGAAGTACACCAATGGTCTCCTCAGCAATGGTCTTGCCATCCGTTGAATGCAATAAATAGTGTGGGCCACACTTAAAGCAGCTAGTTTAACCAGCTAAGAAGATCCTAAATGGAGCAAATTCACTTGCCTATTTTCCTGGTCCCATCAGGCAGAAATAAGAGGAGACAAGTGTACAGGTGGGGAAATGGCGGTTTATGCGCGCTACACACCGACCTGCATACAGGCGTTTGCCATTTAAAATCAGCTTGACTAGCTTGGGGTAGAGACCCGAATCTTACCCATGAAAATGCAGAACTGAACAAGCAGGGGTAATTTTTATGTACAGTAGCGCAATACCTCCCTACAAAATGCCTGATGCGCAACATATTTGAGTGATCCAATGTTGCCTCTCTTCAGAGGAGTGCATTTTAGGGCTTCGTCATAAGACATAAATAACAGTAATATCTACCATTTTTGCAATTTAATTTGTCAGAAATGGCTAGACTTTGTGGCAAAGCAAGGTGGAGCGACATGGAAGGAAGGTTCTCATGCATATTGACTGGAAAATGAGAGAAGCCCTGTTCTGCCCAATACAAGAAGCTGCTTCAAAAGTTTATATGAACATCAGACTTTTTTTTGAGACCCATGAAAACAGGGTCAGCGTCATTTAGAGCAAACTAAGCCCACCCCTTAGTGTTCTCAAACTGAACACAAGCAGCTAAAGCAGAGCTTACAGCACCCCCTTCTGACCAAGAGCTTATACTACACAATGGCCATCCCACCCAATTGTGATGACACTACAGTACCCAGTGGTCTTCTCTCTTAGCTCTCAACCTCTAGGAACACAGCATGCGTGCACATGTGTACAGCCTATAGCACGATTGTGTGTATGAAGAGTACCCAATGCCCCATGGTGATGCAGTGTATGTGTGCACTTACTCCATAGTAATGCAGAAGGTGCAGCAACTACTTGAGCAGCTGACGCACTGCTGGGTGCAGGAGGAGCAGATGGGGCGTTCACACTGGGAGCAGGGCTTTCTGGAGGAACCAACCTTCAGACACACACAGCAGCTGGCAGGAGCCACAGCACCAACCATAGGCCCACACACTAACACCGATAAACACAGCACATTAGTAGTGTAGAAAGCACATTACATGGCAAAACTAATCAAAACAGTTTCATGCAAGTAATGACATAAAAGGTCAGGGTGGTTGGTTGGTAGCTAGCTAGCTAAAAGGTAAAAGGCACTTCCCCAGGGGTAGACAATGGCCTGCAGGAGTGCGCTGCATAGTGCTTCCACTCAATTTCACATTGTCACACCACTGTGAGAGGGTCATATCTATAGGCTTTTTAGTGTGAACATGTTGGCCAGTTCAAAATTAGGTAAGGACACCAGCACAGTTTGCTGTGGGTCTGAAAACACCTAAAGTGAAACAATGCAAGAGAGTTCTGTGCATCAGGCACTGGGTACCAAATGTAAAGGTATCCAAAGATATTACCTGGTGCAGCGGTTGTCTTTTTTAGTTTGCCATCAAATCCAATCACAGTCTGTCCCTTAAGGAGAGTGGGGTTTGCATTTGGCACTGGAGTCTCAGAGTCAGGGCTATTACATGATTTGTCCTCTCCATCCACTTTCCATAGTTTTCCCATAACAGCTTTGGTCCCATTGAAAAGCAAGTTCTTCGTCTTTTCTACATAGAAAAAAAAAAAATCGGCATCTGCATTTACAATAAGGTCACAAGCACGGGATTACATAGTTGCACTTAAAGGCACAGTCAGTACTAAACTAATAATACTTTTAATACCATACAAATAAGGTCACCGTTTTGTTAGAGAAAACGTGTCACCTAAACAAGAACAGTGTTTCTTCAGTAGGACTGAAGGCAGTGGATGAACTACCTTTGGTATGTATTTAGAATACGGGTAAGATATAATGGATGTTTAGTGGGTCAAAAGTATCTGCTTAGAAATATAAACAAGAGCTTCTGAACTTGAACTGGTTAACATGCGTTGGATGGGTGGGGCCTAGCGATAGGTCATTTGCCCATGTTGACTACTATTTTAACTTGCGTGGATCATTTCAAATAGGTAATAACAAATAGCCTTAAACATAAGTCACATGCTAACCATGAATGCGGAAACGGGACGAGATAGCATTGTTTAAAACACTGGGAAGCAAACAAACACAATCTTAAAAACAATTTGCCCGATGACTTGGGTTAGCATTGGTCTTAATTTGGTAGCTAATGCTAAATTAGCTGGATAACCGGCATTCGCAAACGTTGTCGCTACTGTTCAATTTCATTTACACGCCGTTACTTACTAAATAACGCTACCTTTCGAAATTTTGAAGAACAAACAATTCAAGAGTAACATCGAGTCTCTCACCATATATTTCTTGTCGATACTTGTTACCAAACACTCCTTGATTGCTCAATTCCTTTTGACTAACATGAATTTTATATTGCGAGGAGAATGTTTCTGTAAACGGACACGACCTCTTAGGCATATCTAACAAATTCAAAATACTGCAAGTTTCCGAAGCCACAAAACCTTAAAATGACAACTTTCCGTCGAGGTACAGACGCGATTTCGCGGGAATTCAGGCAAGATCTCCGATTTTGCTCGGACACAAACCCTTGCTCTTTATCACGTCCCGTCCCTTTTTGTTTCTGGCTTCTTAACTATTTCCACCTACTGGTTTGGAGTGAAAGTTCATCACCTTCGATAGACGTTTCAAGCCGGCTACAAGCTGTGCAAGGACAGTAAAACAGTAAAAAGTAGACTGCTAGAATTTATTGAAAACAAAAAAAATCTAAATGAAACCAAATTAGTAACATTATAAACAACTACACAAAATTAACTGCTAAGACATTCCTATTGAACATAATTCATATTTCAAATACATTCTAAAATAAAACCACCACATTTACAAGTTAGCCTAAATCAAACTTTCAAACACCAAAGGAAGAGGATGCCAGTGATAATTCTTGATTGACACTTTAATGTCAAGATAATGCCACATAAAATCTGACTGTCCATGAAAAAATGAGCACACTTTAATAGTAATCCCAACATTTTTCCTCAGTCACATTACACTAATTCAGCAACTCCCTCACATGTATAGTGCAACCAAGCAACATGATTTACAGGAAACTGGTTCCCCAACAACTGTGTGTCAAAATAAAACACTGCCTTCTGTGAAACTTTACACAGTTCCTTATCAGAAGATCAGCCATTGCAGTGTGTTGCGTCCATAACTCTGATTCCGGGTTGAATTCATATAGGCTACACACAGTATGTTTGATAGAGATGAAAGACTTGAATGCATGGGCGGCACCAGGGTGTATCTTGCAGTAGCTATAGCAACACCAAGATTTTGAATAGCAACATCAAAGCAACATCAAGTTTGCTCAATTTTTTTTTTTAGGCTTAGGGTTTTTTGTGTTATGTTATCTGATATGGGCTGGCTACGCTGCCGCTGCAGCTGTATCACAGCAACAGCTTAGCTACATCAACAAAATTATTCTGGCGCCGCCACTGCTTGAATGACTTGAGACTCTTCTAAGATGGATCAGCTCTAGGTGTCATTCTGAAGAATTTGAGAACCTATGGATAATGCAAAGCTGTTCCAGAACCTCTGGACGTAGAGACATTCTAGAACATTCTAGAACATCTGGATCATGCACTCTCTGGCTGGTCCAACACCAACCCACTTAACTGTTGGAAACACAGAAAACAGACAGATGTCACGCATGAACAATGAACAACCAAAAATTTGGTTCATATTATATAAGATTGATAAATACATTACATTATAATCCTGCACATCTCACAAGACTTAAAGCTGTGGTTTGAGCTGTGGTTTGTTTTACTTACTGGGAACACCAATTTGATTTTCTACAAAGCGGATATAGTTCTGGGCTTTTGGGGGAAGGTCAGACCATTTCCTCGCAGCTGATGTATCTGTCTTCCAGCCAGGGAAAGTCTCATACTCCACCTCCACTTTGTTTAAAACATCCATGTTTGCTGTGGAAAAGAGAGAACGTGATATGAAAGATTCAACTGGTGTTCTATGCAATTAGGAGTCTTAGCTTTAACGCATCATAATTACATGGGAAATGGGGGATCCGTTTTCCATTGAGCTTATAGGCCACACCAACTTTGATTTCATCCAGAACATCCAAGATATCCAATTTAGTTAATGCAATACTGCACAAAAACAAAGACAACAACAACAAAAAAGATCTGTTATTGTTCTGTGTCTTGTGCCATTGTTTTTGTGGCTTTTTTTTTTAGGTTACATCATTTACCCAAGATATCTACTGTATGATGTTGCATCTTAACAGCAGAGGGTGCCATTTAGAACATGTTTACAGATGAGACAGAGACAACATGACCAAGACAATCCATCAAATTTCACTTACGCTGTAAACCCATTGATCATGTGAGCATATCTCAGGATGATCAGGTCCAGCCAACCGCAGCGCCTCTTCCTGCCTGTGGTCACCCCCACCTCATGACCTCGTGTCTGCAAAAGCTCACCTATTTGCTAAGAAGAGAAAACATGACAGTGGGTGCAATTTGTCTCAGAAAATGTTGTTGTTGTTTTTTTCCTGGATCTCCTACCCTATATTTCACTGGAAACATGGAAAGAGTGCTGTGAGTTATAAATGAAATCCATCCTTAAAAGATCCCACCAGAGGCCTGGATAAAACCAGTCAAAATAAAAGTTGGGTCTGGTAACCGTAACCCTTGATGATTGACTGTCCATTTCCAGGGACTTAACTTGCATGAAATTTACTATAGAATTAAAGCATTAAACATAAAACGAAACTTTTTGGAAGTGAAGCTAGTCTATCTTTCATGGCGATGTTTTAATTTGCAATTATTTCCTCAATTTGAAGGGAAATGCACCTCCATATTTTGGGCATAGATAATAACACATTCAATGCCTTCAACCACATGATAAAAGGTTCTGACTGGTTCCTAGGATTTTGGTGTGTTTAAAATGACCCGCAATAATCTTGAATCCAAATTTCAGGTGTGCTAGCAGATGATCTGGCTTCATCCAGGCTTGCCTATAACAACACCGTCTGTGTCAGCAATCAACAATCCAGAATTTCATTCTGTTCCTGACATCATATTGAGGTGAATATTGAGGCCTTGCCTCATAATTTCCTTCATATGTCCTGCATGTTGCAGTAAAACAATCTCTGACCCAGCCGTAAATCTATCTGTGACCCCAGAACTGGCCCTAAATTTATCTGTGGCCCATGTGACCATTTGGGAGCTATCAGGTTTTTTAACAGGTTCCTCATACATTCTGACAGCTGGTCCAGTGGCCTAATCCATAGCTAAAGGTCACAACCCATGCAGTGGGAGCTACAGTGACACACAAATTACAGATAGCAATTCTTGTAGATCTGTTTTGACTAAGATTTGGAGTTAATCATGTATTAATCATGGTATTTCAAAGAGTTTTGAGTCAGGAAAAGGACAAATATTATGATCACAGAATCAGAATCTGAGTCAAATAAGACAGTGGCCATTAGACACCTACATTGAGCTGCTCTGTCGGGAAGGCCCCGATGCCTACTCTTGTTGTGTAAGCTTTAGACACTCCATACACATCTCCAATATTTGCTGGAGGAATGCCAAGTCCAGTACAAACACCTCCCACAGTGCAGTTTGATGATGTAACAAAGGGATAGGTACCTGAGAATAGAAAACATAGTCTGAAAATAAGGTAAAATTTCAGTTCTAACACTATGATCACATATTTAATGGACAATCCCTGACAACCATAACATTATATTTATATGGCATTTTAGAACTGCAAATAAATGTTTTTTTTTTCTCAGGTTTTCTCTGAGATAACATGTTCAATAGTTCAACATTTGATACCATCGACTAGATTTTGGCTGATTTGTTAGGACTGACTGGACCTCTGACCTAATATAGAGCCTCTTGTCTTAAGTCGTACTGACAAACATGCGCTCATGCTCAAGCAATCTCGTTGTTGTGTTTCGTAGTATTAGGCTGCCCTTACACATTGTACAAGCTAGCTAGTGGTTTGTCTATTTGTATATTACTTGTCCTGTTCCCAAATTCTCCTTGATTTAAGGAATTTATTGTCACATACTTTCCACAGGTTTAAAAAATGTAGTGAAATTATGGATTGCTCACATTAATTAAAATTGTGAGGAGGATGTTGCCGTAAACAGACACAACGCCTAAAGCATATCTAACAAATCTGAAATAGTTTTGTTAACAGCTTTGTAACAACTTTTGCGGGTCTAAACAGCATACTATTCCATGAGCAGAAATCTAGACTCTAAAATAACTACATGTTATAATGTATCTGCACATTCATGTAATAAATTCATGTATCTGCCTTATGTCAAGTAACTATTTTATATTCTATGACTACAATGCTTATTACTACACCACAAAATATTTTTTTCAGTTTTGTCTATTTAATGGACTTCATATACACTTGTAAAATAATGTTTGATGTTTTCAATTATGTACAGTAGATCTGGCTTGCACTGCACTTGGTATTTTCATGGCTGAATGAAAAGAGGATGCTAATGACGAGAGAGAGGAATAAGAAGATACTAATGATCATTACAGCATCCAGTTACCAGCTCTTACCAAAGTCAATGTCAAGAAGAGCGGCATTGGCCCCTTCAACAAGAATTTTCTTTGATGGTCCATGAAGTGCCTCGAACATGAAATGAACACCATCTCTCACCATGGGTTTAAGCTTCTCTGCATACTCCTAAAACACACAACAAAATAACACATTGTTGTTAAAAGCACCTCGGAACTATTTTTTGTCATTGCTCAAAAACTGACCTTAAGCTTTTTCAGCTGGCTCTCAGTATCAACTTTAAGAGCTGGATACATGGACTGGTACTGTTGAACAAGATGCTTAAACCTGGGGGAAACAATGATAAAGTGTGGGTGTATTTCTCCGATCTCTGAAATACATAAGAGATAGTGCATAAATTACTACAGTACATTAAATGCTCTTACTTGGAGGAGAACTCTTTGAAGTCAGCTAAGAGGTCACACACACGAAGCCCAGTCCGTGATGCCTTGCTTGTGTAAGTGGGTCCAATGCCTTTCTTTGTTGTACCAATACTGTGAAAGAGAATTGGTTCTGTTTTTTTGGCTACATGGCACAAGTGTGTATAAGAGGCACCTTAAACTGCATGACAGTGTGTTGGAGAGAGTGTGTATGTGTTTTTAAATCATATAAAGATCATAGAAAGGAAGCATGGTCACCCCCACTCTCACCTCTTCCCCTCCTGAGCTTGTCTTTGAGCCTCCAGCATGCCATCTACTTCCTGATGGAAGTCAAACACTACAGGAAACAAACAAAAAGAAAGACAGGCACAGATAGTACATTTAAATACGTTTTGGATCATCTACTATAGAACTGTATGACATTACCTATTTATTTGAATAGGATCTTATGGATGTTACCTATGTGAGCCCGATCAGAAATGACCAGTCGCTTTTCCCAGCCTTTAAGCCCTAGCAGAGTAAAAGTAATACACAATACTCCATGTTTAAAGTATTAGTAACCACAGCTTTTATACTTTGAATACGCACATTTGCAAATTAAATTATATGTGGCAGCCATTTCGCTTTACCTTTCTTCTCATTCTTGTCTCCCTCTTCAAACAAACCAGGTAAATGGATGACGACACCATTACCTGCACACAGAGACATTTGGGGTATAACCTCCACCCTTGGGGATTAAGATCTATGTCAGACCCATGACCCATGTGTAAATAACCAACACGAACCGATGAGGGAAATACATTTGGGGTTGATGATTCCACTTGGGAGAAGATGAAAGTCGTATGCTTGACCATCTACTACCACTGTGTGGCCAGCGTTGTTACCACCCTGCCAATCAAGAATGAAACAGCAATAACAGATCTCACTAACATTGTCAGGTGAGACATCCCTTGATCACTATGAAATCCCTAAAGGTTTTATCCCTGGTTTGTAATGTAATGTATTCAGGTGAGACCCAGAGTTTAGGCCTATATCACAAACCGAACAGCCTTGCCCTTTTCCCCCATGTAATGTGACTGGCATGCGAATGCTGTGCTACCCCCCCCCCCCCCCGAGTGGCAACGAGCCCCTTCAGCATGAGAGGGAGCTATTTTAACAGTCTTGGCTTTGGTCTGTTCCATCTTCTGCTTGGTTCAGGGCTCTGGCCTTCTCACATGTCGAGACAGCCTGGGAATGTGACCCTGCTTTGCTGAGGTGGGGCTGAAGCTTGAGACTGACATTTACTGAGGACACAGACAAACCCCTGTGTATTTTGGGGTGAAGATATACTACTTTAAGCGAAACTTTCTGTCTGTCAGAGGCTATAATTGTTTTAAATTTGTTTTTCAAATACAGTACTGAACTAAGTACGGTTTTATCTGTCAATGATGAGTAAGAATCATCTATTTTATCACAGTATAAAAAGTGGAACTGGTTACACTGACTATCTTTACTATGAAATGAATTATACTGCTACTGCTAGATGGATATGTTAATTTGCATCCCTTCAAAGCTGACAATATGCCTGAAGTAAAAACAATACCTCAGAGTCTCCTCATAACTGAAATCTTTCAAAACTCATGAATCTGAATGGATGATAATGTACGTGCTACATATTTAAGCATACAATAAAATCACCAGTAGCCTGGCTACTATGTATAGAAAACAAAATGAAAGTAGGCCGAGAAAAACAAGCATGACACTTATGTACAGTACCTGGCACCTGCAAACCATGTCGGACTCCGTTGCCAACAAGTCGACAACTTTCCCCTTGCCCTCATCTCCCCATTGAGCACCAAGAACTACTGTAACTTTGTTCCCTGTCTCGCTCCGCGGCCGCTTCTGCCCTGAAGCAGGAGGATTTGTGTAATTCTTGTGGTCGTTTACTGACCAGCCGGACATCTTTGTAGACTTCAGATTGCTGAAGTAGCCGCGCGGAATGGGTAAACGGGCGCAAAGCCTGTCTTGACAGTAACTGGTGTTAGACGGTTTGCATAAACCGGGGGATTTGGGGGCGTGACACGACCTCAGTGATGTTGCGTAACTATGTACCGCCTAGCGGAACGCAACTTGACCACCACATATTGTTGCATAGGCCTATACCATCCGAAGAAAATTAGGCCTAATGAATATACACTTTTCACATCTTTACATTGACAGGTAGATAGATAGATAGATAGACATAACATATCTAACATAACAACATAGATCACGAATATAGTCAAAGGCGCTTACATGCACTTTTAGCAACCGCACAGCCAGTTGTGCATTTCCTTTAAGATGTATAGGCCTATAAAATAATAGGTCTTTTAAAATAAGACCAATATCGAGGTCAGTTACAGAGAAAACAAGGAGAGTTCAATGCACTGTTTTGACCCATGGAATGAAAAAAACATGTAACTGCTTGACCTCATTTATAGTCTATAACAAATAAGACATAAATTAATGTAGTTTAAAGGACAATTTTGTTGTGAACCAATTCATGGCCTGTTCGAGGTCACCAAGTGCTGTCTTTAAGGATAAGAATTTATAAAATTTGATGCGACGTATGAATAATAAACCAGCAACTAACACGTTGTGGCCTATTAAGTGCAAGCCCGGGTCCTATTGTATCATAGGCATACACATTGAATCAATTTTCCATTTTTTTTGGTAGGCTATTTATAGAAAAAAAGTCATCCCCTCAATGTCTAAGTTATATTTGACGAGATGGTGCTTGGTGCACACAAATGCTGTCGCCCAGTGGCCTAGTTCAACCCATTACACAAGTATATTGAGTGCAGTGTTGGGAGAAGACTGAATGCTGCATCTGTGCATGGTTGGCTTTTGGGTGCGGATTATTAATGCATAAATTGTAAAAATATTTGTAACCATTCTACCATTTCTAAACGTTCAACCTTTTATCCATTCAGCAATGTTGCAGGTGACAGTGGGTCTCCGCTGAAATGGGTAAATTTCCACTTTATAGTCTGTGAAGCTGCACTGTATGCGTAATTTCATTGGCTTTTGGCATGCTGTCAATATTCTTTAAGGGCGTTTTCCTGAATATTTATAAGCAATAAGCGACTTGAAGTGCCGAAACTTTAGAATAGGATGTGATTTATAAAGGGAAATCGGCATGGAATGTTCTTGCTTTTATAAATAAAAATGTTTTTGTGCGCACATTCTGAGTATCGTGCGTACGCCATCTTCTGGCGTAAATTCTGTCCAAAATTTCATAAATTAGGCCCCAGTCTGGTCTACATTATAGATATTGGCCTCATACACAGCTTCCACTGCGTCAGTCATACGTCACCTAGGGCTTTACCATAAGAGATATCCTTACAGGCCACATCTTAACACATAGCATCTCAGGGTATACAAATGTTAAACCATAATAAAAAAAAAAATCTATTGACACTTTAATAGCTACAAATAGGCTACAGTGACATGCCATTTTATTATGTTGTTTAGGATTTGGATCCTGATCATCAGATGAACAGCAATCTGTGAGACTGGACTAGGATGTCTGGTGATTCAGTGTTCCTGGGAAAGGTGACTGAAAATGACTAAAGTTTGGCTTTGAGATCATCATATTGTCTGAAGCACAAAAACAAACCTTATTCAAATCCGCTTTATTTGCATTTGCAGCAAACAGCATTTCTTAAAGTACATTTGTAAAGAAATACATAAAAATAGTATATACACCAGCTTATTTTTAAATAAATATGTTAAATATGTTTTGTTCAAAGTTTAAAGATTAGATTGGGATAATTTATTTTGCAAAACCACTTACATTGCTAATTCATGCTCTGCTATTGTAGTTTTGGCTTCCATTCCATGCACCATACCGTTATTTTTCTATATCATAATACTGAAAACAAAAGCAAAATATACTCCAACATATAAAAAAATAGTCAATCTATAACACAACATACAAAAAGAGTCCCATCTACACACAACATGCCTGCAACAGCACACCCTCAATAATAATCATTATAATAAAACAATCCAAAACACTATCTGATGACGGTTGACAAATCTTTAGGAGCCTCCAGGGAAACAGAAGATCCTCAGCTTTTCCTCTTTCCTTTGGTTCGCTTTCTCCTTGACGTACCTGTTGGAAAAGACAGGACAGTGACTAGAAGTGTTTGGGATTGATCTATTGAATAAGCCAGTGCATCGCATGCTGAAGAAAAGGATAACTAAGCAGGTACTGATCAATGGTTTTGCCTCAGTAATGATGTAAAGACTCAATATTATTTCTCTCTCTTAGAACACAGAAAATTTCTTTACATTTCTTTTCTGAAGCTCGTTTTAATTGGTTTAAATAGGGGATAAGCAACATTCTGTTTTTCTCTCTCACAAGCTCCCTCTAAAGACCGCTGTATTGCATTGCGTTCTATTGGAGGCGGACCGCGCTGCTGAACATTGCAAGTGCTGTATCTACCGCTATTGGCCACGGTGGGGCATTCTACACCGTGCATTCGCCGTGTAATGACTCATTTTAGCATCCTAAACAGTATGAAACGGATTAATTAAATGAAAAATGTTGCATAGTGGGCCTTTAAGAAAAAAAAATCTCCATTATGACACATATTCTTAAATTGCTGCCAATTACATTAGAATGATTAAAATCATGACACCCCAGAAGTATTCAATCACAATCCTATGGATTAGAAATGGGAAATTAGTAGTGGTGGTGGGCTGTTTTTGGCCGGGTTCGCTTTACCAGTTTCACAATGGCCAGCAATGGTTTTAACGGACATCACAGCATTACGTGCCCATAGGTTTCTATGACACCATTGTATGCAAAATATGAATTAACAATGCAAACTTGCAAATGGTTTATTGTAATGGAATTGGCTTGAGACTTGGTGTTAATCAGTATTTAGGCAGCAAATGAGCCCTTTAAATCTAGATAAATTTCAAGATTTCAGTGAATTTAATCAATATTATAAAATTTATCTACTAGAAATTATAAATGAGAAGCACATTAAACAAATTCAGTGTAATCCTCATGTGGATACACACACGGCACATCAATGGTAGACTCAGACGGACTAATGCAGGTGGAGAGTCCTATCCAAGGGCACGGTGCCTGGTCCAGCGGTGAAAATGATTATAACAAACAGAGGCCAACAGACACTTCAGACACACACAGACACAAGTTTCCCATCTGATTAGCACAGCAGGACAAAGACACTCTGAAGGAGGTTAGAAAAGGCATCTGCAGAGAGGTTAGAAAAGGCATCTGCAGTCTGTTTCTTGGATAGAGACAGACATCTCTCTGAGGTTAGGAAAGAACATGGTTTTGCGTTTGACATTTGGGCGCGTTAGTTTTGCGAGCCGGTCGACCTACCTCACTGCAAAACACATGCAGTTTTATTTTTAGTGTGTCCTTTCCTTTTGACACTTTCTGTTTTTGAACCAGAGAAAAGAACATAACAATTCAGAGATGTTTTTGCCCAGGATGTTGAGACCATTCTCAGACCAGTAAAAATGCAAGATTTAATATACAACATTTGCTCTTTTTATGTTTCTAAAGTAAGACTCAGAGGGCTGTATCTGCAGGTGTTTAATGAGAGGCATCTTGAACTGTACATAAACACTTTACATAAAAAACAACTCATAACCACAAGTGCTGTGATGAGAAAACTTTGTACATAAAATGACAACAGATTACCTTCTTGGCTACTCTTTTTGTTCTTGCGGAAGAGCTTATGTTTCTTCAGCTGGGGGTTGGGGGGCGCGGTAGCAGGAGTGGGAGCTGGGTCGATAGGCACTGGCTCAAGCAGGAGAGGCCCGGAGGGAGGCAAAGGGGCAACTTCCTGGAGAGCAGCCGATCCATCCAGAACATCAAAGCCCCGATTGCCCTCACCCACAGAGTCTGGAACATCGAAGCCCCG